>JANHZT010005094.1:17964-28449 GCA_032468215.1 Stegonotus admiraltiensis
ATCTTCCTGTCTCTGCCCCGGCCGCTTCTCCATCCCACGCCATCGCCCTTACCGTCTCAGGCCAGGCGAGGAGTGACTGGGAGTGGAGAGTGAGGTGCAGGACCAGCCAGTGGTGGGATCACCTGACATGGAGCCACAGCAGAGGGCCCAAAGAGCCACATGCAGCTCCAGAGCCGCAGGTTGCTGACACCCATATTAGAACCAGTTTGGTGTAGTGGTTAAGGTGTCAGGCTAGAAACTAGGAAACGGAATATAGTTCTGTCTATTATTGTGATTTGTAACCATGCTGCCAACCTCTGACAAGCAAAGACAATGGGGAAATCGATAGGAGGTTGCAAATCACAGTCATGTGAGATTCACACTTAATGACCTACATGGTCCTTTCTTAACGGTGGCAGTTGGGTCTTCTGGAACTGCCATCACCAAGTGGTGTGGTTACATGGTTTTTCAATTTATAACCATATCACTTAAAAATGAAGTTTCTGGTCCAAATTAGCTGACTGTTAAGTAAGGACTACCTAAGTATGCAAATCATTCTGCTATTTTATTTTTTATTTTATATTATTGTATTTATATTTTATTTTTGCTCTTCCTGTTACATTATATTAGGTGTACTGTGTTGATTATACCTGAATGGCATTTGAATACATTCTTTATCTCTTCTTGCTCCTAAAATGTGATACTAAAATGTGACTCGGATTGATTAGGTTTATATTATCTCTGCTATAAAGAATAGTCATTTGGGCATACACAGTACAATATGCCAAATCCAACAGATACCATTTTCTGGTTTATGGTGATATATACTTCAGCCAATCAGCCTCCGTACATCTTTCACTATGGGTAAGCATCAGGGACCTGCAACTTTTGAAAAGCTGAATAGAGCAATTCACTGGGTGAGCAACCAAAGAGTTTTCAGTGTGGAGAAAGAGCTACCATGTGATTCTGAACATATGATTCCCATGGCTAAGGGAAATTATTTATATTTGTTGTTTGTGGTTCTAATTTTTATGTCTTAGAAGATGGAAGGAAGCCTGCCTTTTGTTACCACTGCCTAATTAGTTACCTAATTTGTATTGGACCAAAAGATCTGCTAGGAAGATTTCCACATTTCTAATAGATAACTGAGGCAAACATATCCTCATTATAATTTCCTCTGATTTCTCATTAAGAAAGGTTACCCACAACTAAAGGATATGACAAGCCAAGAAAAGTATACGAAATATATTCATATATGCATTCTTTATTCTGTACTCTATTTGTATCCTTTTATTATTTTATCTCTGGATCCTTCTATGCTCTACAGCTATCCTTCTATTAGCAGCTGATCAAAAAAGGAGAGCAAGAATAAGAACAAGATAAGAAAGTTAAAGGATAAAGCTAAATGATAAACTGGCACCATTCCTTGCTGATAAACAGAAGCAAACTAACAGAAACATCTATTCATCACGATTGCATGGCCAGTACTAATAAACAACTCTTTACTCCTTGAGAAAAGATGCAACAAATCAAAACAGGAAGGAAAGATACAAGGCCAGGACAAAGCTAAAAAAATGTTGTAAAAATCAACACAGGCATCATGATCTGTATATAACATAAAAGTGAGAACATGGCATTGGGAAGTCGAGATTTTCCCACAAGGAGATTGCTGGTATCTCCCAACTCCCCTAGAGTTATAACTTTAACCTTAAATTGTCTACTGTGGACCTCACACCATTCCTAAGAGGTCTGTAAGGGGCTCATAAGCACACCAGCGTGCCTACCACCCCTGTCCTTCTGTCCCCATTTATTCATCCCCATTTCCTGTGTTCATATCCAAGTTTATATTTATATACTTATGTATATACTCATACATGTTTGACAAACAAAACAAAATAAAATAAAATAAAATAAAATAATAAAATAAAATAAAATAAAATAAAATAAAAAAATAAAATAAAATAAAATAAAATAAAATAATAAAATAAAATAAAATAATAAAATAAAATAAAATAAAATAAAATAAATAGTGGGAGGAGAAGAGCACTCTCCTGTTCCCCATTCTTTTCTTGCTTCTGGTACAAAGGTGGGTTTCAGCAGGTTCTGACCAGTTCTGGAGAACCAGTAGTGGAAATTATGAGTAGTTCAGAGAACAGGTAGTAAAAATTCTGACTGGCCCCGCCCCCATTTATTCTCTGCCTCCCAAGTCCCAGCTGATCAGGAGGAAATGGGGATTTTGCAGTAACCTTCCCCTGGAGTGGGGAGGGAATGGAGATTTTACAGTATCCTTCTCCTGCCATGCCCACCAAGCCATGCCACGCCCACCAACATACCCACAGAACCAGTAGTAAAAATTTTTGAAACCCACCACTGTTCTGGTATGTATATTGTATCTATGTGAAGAAGAATGGGGTGGGCAGATGGGGTGCTTAATAGGATATTATCTAATAAATAGTTGAAATAGTACGCACATTCTCCTAATTCACTTGGAAAGACCAAGTGCTCTAATATTGCAGGTAAGATCCTAAATACTTTGAAACAAGACTTTGTACATGCTTTTCCAAGAAAGGAAAGAATAAACAGGCAAAATAACTTGCTTGCTTATTCGTGAAGCCATCACTGCTCCAATCTATATCATATCCTGACCAAAACAAGTATTGTCTTAAGATGACCGTATAGATATGACAATCGGCATGATACTATCAACCAGTCCACTCAGTCATCTAGCAAAGAAAGACTTCTGGCCTTTTGTCTTTGCCAAGAGTTTACTTTACTGAAGCTTAGGTGGTTGCAGAAGTAGTGTAAGCTGAATCTGAGATTTTCCCATGCAAGCAATACAAAGTAAATTCCCACCTGGCCATCCCCAGTTGTCTGTAAATGTCCAATTAGGTGCTTGTATATTGTTTAGGAAACAGGTTCTCAGTTGACCTTGACTGGCTGAAGCTTCACACAAGGCTCAGCTGGGCTTCCATCCCTAGAGTAGGGCTGTGGAGATTAATATTTAAATGAACTCTCAACCATAAAACTTCCCAGGATGAATATGGGTCAGTCATTAAGCCCAATGCAGTTCAAAACACTGGGAAATCATTTCTTGACCTTTTAATTAAAGTTCAAATTATGAAATGCACCTTACCCTGAACTCCTGAAAAAAACAAGATAGCAACCAAGTGAATAATTAATTAAATACATAAGCCAAGATGACATCAGCCTAAGAGATCAGAAAGATGATGTAGATATATGTAAATTTATCTGCTAATTTTACTTAGGACAAATTACTATATAGACTTATACCATAGTAAGTTATAAGGTAGGAAAGTATGTGTAACTTGCTGTCTGTCAGGCCAAGAAAATACGAACGGAGAAACCATGATTTTTATTCAGACTGATTATAGTGAGATAAACTTGCAAGTCTGATTGTGCTTTCCCTCCTTCCCTTTTATATTCCTTTAAATTAGGGGTGTCTGAGATGACTTTGTAATCCTCCCCCATAATTTAGACTTCAGCAATATTTCCCTTTTTGTTGCTTTGGTAACAGATCTTCCCTCTCTCCATCAAGGTCATCTTCTTTATTCTCTGCACTTAGTATATTAAAGACAACTGAGTGGGCACCTTTTATACCTGCTCAGAGTGATGTCCAGTTGCTAATTGTTGATTGGCAAATTCAAGATCAAGGTTTTTCTTTGTGATGGCGCTTTATCTTTTTTTGACAGAGTGGAGAAATAGTGTCTACTATCCTGATAAGTATTCTTCTAGAGATAAAAGGGGGTATTTGTGCTTGATAATCCAAGTCTTGGAAAGACCTGAAATATCACACACCCACAGAATCTCTCATGGGGGAAAGGAAGCTGAAATGGACGAAAGAAGTGGGAGGAAAGCTTTGAAGTGAGAAGGAAGGAGAAGGAAAAATGGTTAGCAAGAAAAGAGGAGCTTAAACCTTCAGACTGCTGAAGAAATGCAGAATCCTATGGGATTCAGGAATAGTGAAAAGGAAGAACCAAGATTGTTTTTATTTACTGTATAATTCCAAAGGGAGAAAATATAGAGCAATAAGATGATCAAGATTGTGAAAACCACGAGAGATTGCTAGCTCAATTTAATTAAAGCTCTTGATGAACTCTTTGGGGATTCTAGTGTGCACATGGTTATATTAAGAGAAACAACACTACTGCTGTCAGAGAGTTAATTTTGAAATGGTAAAGCAATTAGTCTGTGATGCAACTCAAAACTTTCTTTTGAAACAGTAGCTAAGAGAAGGAATTTGCTAAGAATTGGCTAAGTGTCATTGAAGGTCTTTTGGTCTGGCACCCAGTGGATAACCATTGAAACCACCACTGCTGGTTTATGCCATATCTTTCCACTTCAATTTTCAGATCTTGATACTTTGTGATCCGCAGTTCTTTGCCTTCTATTCTACTATCCTCTGATATTGCAGTACTGGTACTTCAATTCTACACTTTCCTCTTTTGAACCACAGTTAAATATGGTGTGTTTTGGCACCAAAACTTTCTCAGCTTGTATTTGGAAATCCCACACTATTTTAACCTGCTCATTTTTTTACTACTTTTCCATGTTTATATTCCCACCAATTTTTCATTACTGGCACACAATATTTTTTACAGAGGCTCCAGTGAATCATTTTGGTGACTTACGTTGTTGTTTATCATCAGGTTGTGCAGTCTTCTTGTGATGAAGATCTCCTGTCTCTTCTGCTTCTTTGTACTCTCAGTGCTTCAAATCATTTGATGATTTTTGAATTCTGGCTTTGCTAATAATAATAATAATTATTATTATTATTATTTTTCCCATCTTTTTGATATATAACTCAAGGTGGAGAATGTTTCTAATACTCCTGGTTCCTATTTTCTCCGCAACAATCCTGTCAAGGAGGTTAATGTGAGAGAGGATGACTTGTGACGCTGATGAGCAAGTTTATTAAATGGGCACAGGGTGGCATGATAATGCAAAGCTGAATCAAAATCATACTCATAGTATGCTCATTAATAGTTTATCATCATGCTGGAGAGAAGCATTGAGTGAAGTGCCACAAAGATCAGTCCTGGCTCTCCTTCTTTTTAATATTTTTATTGGAATCTTCATCAGATCTGCAGATGGCACAAAACTGTTTGGGACATGGAATATGACAAACATACTCAGTGAATATGCCAGAAGAGAGAAATAAAATTCAAAACAATCTTGACAGTAATAGCAATAAAATACGTTTAATTGAGATAAGTGCAAATTTATTCATCCAGGATATGCAAATCAAACCCACAAGTATGAGATGGGGGATATCTGGCCTGGAAGGACTTTGAAAAAACATAGCCTAATAGTTTTTTACAAACTGAGTATGAACCATCAGTGTAAATTGCTACTGAAAAAAACACACAAACACAGTTTGAGGCTGTGTCAACTGAAATGTAATTTCCAAATCATGGGAAGTAATCAATCCACTTTATTTTGCTTTGGGCAGTCTTCACCTCAAGTAGTATGTCCACAATTTAAGGAGGACTGAGAAAAAAATGAAACAAGTTTAGAGAAAGGCAATGAGCATGATTGGGGACCAGAAGCTAAATTCTATGATGAAAAATTAAAAGAGGCTATGACAGCACTCTTCAAATAGATACAATGAGGTCACAAGAAGACCTCCATCTGTCCATCTTTACAGAATTCAGGACAGAGAGTAACAACTCAGTGTTGGGGAAAAAAATCTTAAAATTAAGATGAGTTTGAAAATTGACTCAGTTACCCAGAGAAGTACTGGCTTCTCTTCTGTGGATTCATTCAAGTAGAGGCCGCTCTCTCTGGAATATTTTAATTACAATTCCTGCACTGAGTGGGGTGTTAAAGTCAATAGCCTCTCACAATTCTTTGATGAATCAATTGCAGTCCCGATTGATTTATGCCATTGGATAGTGGCGCTTAGTTCTTCAAAACCTTAGCTTCCATATTATGAAATTAGCTTTCATTTGAGCTAATTTTCCCTAAGTATAGAACTTTATCTTGATTTTCACTGGCATCAAATTAACATTTTTGTCCACCCTTCCTCAGTATGCATTTTCTGAATTAAATGGAACAACAGTTCTTAATTTTTTTTAGCCCTTTCATTAGAAGAGAATAACTTTGTTGAGTAATTAACATGCTTGTAATGAAGGAACCTGAGATTATGTGCTAATTTTTCTCCCACACACAGAATTTTATCAGCAGTAATTGCATTAACATCTTTTCTTTTTCCCATCCCCTTGGGAGTTCATGAAATTTGCATTTGGCCCTATTTCCCAGCCCACTGCATTCACTATATCCCTCTGAAAATTTGCCAGAAAACTTCAAGCTGCTTAATTTCCAAACAACAAAAAGGAAGGAAAGAAATTGTTATATATTTCAGTTAAATAAATAAAAAAACCTCCCTGAAGAAACCAAGGAATCTTACAGGAAATTTCATATTAATTTAGACAAATATTTATTGTACCAATAGAATAACATAAATGACATAATGACATAATGTTTACTGTAAACATGGGGAAAACAATGGCTTTAATTAAAGCCTTCATGTTTGAATTTTGCAGTAGCCCAATTCTAGAATTTAGTTTTGAGAGTATGAAATAATGGAACTCTAGAAATGAGGTTGACAATTGGCTTACTGAACAGGAAGCATTTAGGCAAAAGAACCATTTGGAACAAAATAGAACAGAATTGTATAGGGAAGATTTTAATCTTCTATAGTCATCTAGTTCAGAGGTGGCAATATGGAAGATGGTTGCATTTTGAGGAGTTCAGTAAAATATTTTGATTTCTCCTTCATATTAAGAAAAGTATAAAAGTTTAGTGCTTAATTTGAACAATCCTGTCTGCTTTTCACTCTTGCTTGCTGTATAAAAGAAAAGGTGGGGAGAGGGGGAGGAGGAAGATATTCACAAAACTGCAAAGCATTTCTCACCCATGAAAGTCTCAGACTTTTGGTTCTCATTCCAGTCAAGATTAGGTCTTGCAGTTTCATGACCATAGAAGGAGGCCCACAGAGTCATGGCACCACTTTTATTGGCCTTTAAGTTGGATACTTCTGCACAGAAACCAGCACTGGGTACTGTGGAAATTAGATACCCTTGGGTATCCCTGCTGTCATTATTAAGGAGCTCCTGACAGCTTGTAAGAGGTTTAGGTATTATCTTGTTTGGTAAGTATGTTTTTTTATGTTATGTTTTTCAGTCTGTTTGCTTAAGTTAATAATAACATTTAAAACGTCTTTATTCACTGGTGGACATATTGTCTCTGGATCCAAAAGAATAAATTGCCTGGACACCTGATCATTGCCCTGACCCTTGGCAAAACAATGAACAACCTGGTACATATGTTTAGATTTCAACTGCTATCATCCACATTAGTGTTTGTGGATGTTGTGGTGTCTAAAACTTCTATATAGTATCAGTTTGGCAGCCTTCTCCTAATTCTGTGTCCTCCAAATGAGCTGGATTTCAAACATCTTCTCTGTTGACCAGGCTTCTTGATTGTGGGAGTTGACATCCAACTCACAGAGGACATTAGTACTGGAAGAACTTATCTAGTAGCAACAGGTTTTATTGTTGTTGTTGTTGTTGTTATAAAAGGAATAAGGTTTTATTCTTTTTTCCTTAATATAGAATAAGAGAGATACTTAAAGGGGAAAGGTCTAATCTCAACTTGGTTAAAAATATTTCATATTATGAATACTAATTTCTTCTAGTACCACTCTCATTGATATAATCATAACAATTATTGCATCCATCTGCCTTACAGATTTATAGGCTAGGTTTTCATATTAGTAAATAAAACAATGAGGCAATGACTTGCCAGAAGCCAACCTAATACATATGAATGTACAAAAATAAGTACACTGTTCAATCAGACCTAACTAGTCCATTATTCAGTTTCAAGCAAATGGCCATGGATGCTTTGGAAAAGAAGGTAGAGTTTTTCCAGCATCCTACAATAAGAACATTAAAAGTCCATACAAGCCCAAAGCCAATTGGATCAAGTATTTTGGGTCATCGGGTGGCCAAACAACAAATGATTTCCAGAAGCTCATAGTAGAATATTTGCTCACAACAGGAAATTTGCCTAAATATATTGTGTGGCTGATATAAAAATCCTGGCCTTAAGAAAAATTTTGTCAAAGTACCTTATGTCACTCTGATTAACATCCCACAAATAGTTGGATCCATAGCTGACTTGTACAACAGTGACCATCAATAGTTTACGATCAAACTGGAGAGAGATATTGAATGGGATTCAGAAAAGTTCAGACCTGGATTTGTTATTCTTCAACACATTCATTAATCACTGAAAAGACTGAAGAGGAATCTTATCAGATTTGCAGATGGTACAGAACTGAGTGGTTTAGCTAATACTGTATCTTAGAAGACAGAAACAAAATATAAAACAATCTTGATTAGTTAGAGAAAAGGGCAGAAAATATCACCATGATATTTAGTAGCTATAGCCTCAAATGAAAAATTATTCATTTTATCAAAAATAATCAGACATACAAGTGTGGGTGGAGTAGGATATCTGACTTGACAAAATTGTTTATGAAAAGGATCTTGGAACTATAATTAATCACAAACTAAGATGGAGTCAGCAGTGTTATGTGGTTGCAAAAAAAGGGGCAGATGCATTTTTAGGTTGTCTCGTTAAAAATATAGTTATGAATCAGTCAAGTGCTATCTGTTTTTGAGCACTATACTCAAAGGAGGACTCAGGCAAACTGCAATGAGTTCAGACAAGAAAATGGTGAGAATTAGAGGGCAAAAAGAATGTCCTATGAAGAAGATGTGAAAAAATAGGTTGGTTGGGTGGGGTGGAATATCCTGATGTTATTAGAACAGTTCAACAGTAGAGATAAATAGAACAGTTCAATAGTAGAAATAACTAGAGTGATGGTGGATGTCCTAGGCATGTTTAGAGGTTAAATAACCATCTGTCAAAGATGCTTTCATTTATATTTACATATTAAATAGATGAACCACAGTTGCACAGTGGTTAGAGTGCAGTGCTGCAGGCTACTTCTGCTGACCGCCGGCTGGCTGCAATTTTGCAGTTCAAATCTCACCAGGCTCAAGGCTGACTCAGCCTTCCATCCTTCCAAGGTAGGTAAAATGAAGACCCAAACTGTTGGGGGCAATATGCTGACTGTAAATTGCTTAGAGAGGGCTGTAAAGTGGTATATAAGTCTAAGTGCTATTGCTATTACAGTTTTAACTTTCTGGGCTAAAGAATCCTCTCCAATAGTATGAGTATAATACTTCTATTTCACTGTTCCCTATCAAGTAATACTTAGTATCTGCTGTTTTAGTTTCTGGAATATAAAGTCATTAAAATTAGTAACCATTGATAGCCATCTTAAACATGAATTGGTTTAGTCCTCCTTCAGAACCACATGAATGATCTGTTTTGACTTTTGAAACCATGATGACTGGGAATTCTGATGTATTTGGAGGCTTCCATATTGGGAAATGATGATCAAGATACAATATTTGTCTAAAACCACACTAGCATCTCTGCAAAATTATTCTGAAAATTTAAAATATTCCCACAAAGTAACAAAAAGTTTTGAACTCACTGACCTGTACATTTATGCATTATGCAAAGGCATATTTTTCTAATCAATTATAAATAAATGATCACATCTGCTCTTTTCCCCTGTTCATTAAAAACAAGCACCCTGTTAACCCAATTATTCATCAAAGAAATTAGATGTTAATGATAGTGCTCTGGCCAGATCAAATATTAAGCATTGAATGGTAAATTCAAGATAAAACTTGGAGGAAAAGTAGCTGGAGAAAGCACTTTCTATCCCTTTAATGTCCTGTTACTAAAATATTTTTCAAACATCTACTAGAGCATAAAGCAAAACTGAGAAAGCTCCCATTATAGATAGAAGAAAAATTAGAATGGATGGAACTAATATAGAAGAAATTAAGGTTATTCCATTTGCTTTGAAAAATACCAGTTTCATCAGCATCAGAAAAATATTGAGAAGGGCCACTAAAAGCAAAAAGGCAAGAGTTTTTTTTGATCCGGCAAATAGACAAGACTCTAATGTAATGGTAAGCACTATCATAAATCAAAGTGCAGATTTTTAGAATATCTGACTGACACTGCTAGATTTAACGTGCATTTATCTTTTCAGAACTTCTGCAATGAACTGAATATTCAGCATCTTGCATGATGCTGTGGGAGTAACCGGACACAGAGGACCTGATTCGCTTCATCTGTTGGTCATTGAGAGCCCAAGAGACCTGAATTAAATGTTTAAAGAATTTGAGCTTGGTGAATTTCTCTTAAGACCACAATAGATTTATACACAGACTGAAGATCAGATAGCCTGAACTAAGTTTATTAGGACTTATTTAGTGATACGGGGGGCAAAATGTTTGCATTTTTCTGCTGATTCTCACCCAGCTGCCCTATTTAGGGTGACTCGCTCCCTCCTTAATGTAGGGGGAGTGGAGGAGCCCTTGCAGGGTAGAGCTG
>JANHZT010005095.1:0-16900 GCA_032468215.1 Stegonotus admiraltiensis
AGCCCTCGCCTTCTATGAACTTGATAGGCTGGTGGTAAATTAGCACTCCTGTTGATTGATGAGGGGGGCAGTTTCCCAAGCTTCAATCACTTCCCTGGCTGTTTTTGTGCCTGCTCATCCAAAAATCTTCGTAGCAGCAAAATTGAATGTGTGTCCTTGTTCACTGCTGTGTGAGGCTACCAGAGTTCAGATCTCCTCCTCTTGACAGCTCACTTGTGTTCTTGCAAGCTGCTGGTTAGCTTCCTCCCCATCTGTCCTACAGGCAGAGGCAATCCATGCAGGGGATTTGGTAGATAACATTGGAAGTATCTTCCACCTCCAAGCGATCTTTACAATGCATAATTTGTCCTTGTATGGTAGTCTCTGGGCAGTGTGATGCCCACTTGCAGATCTTGGAAGCTGCGTTCCACAGCTTCCAAAATGTTTTTGATGTAGGGCAGGGTGTGCCATGTGGTTGGTCTTGTTTAGTTATTCATTCGATTTCTATAGCTGCCCATCATAAGGCAATGAGTCAGGGTGTTATTTCATACTCAACTGGTTTGCTTTTTAGTGTATAGACAACTACAGCCCTTGATGTAATACCACAATCGAACCCAAAATTTCTGTTGCTAATCAAGGCAGTTGCTATGGGAGTTGTGCCCTGTTACAACTTTTTTGTCATGGTTGTTAAGTGAAGCACTACAGTGAAAGTGAAATCATGCAGTCAAGCAAATCCGGCTTCCCCCATTCATTTTGCTTGCCAAAAGCTCGCTAGGAAGGTTGCAAATGACATTCCTAGGATCCTGGGACATTGCAACCCTCATAAATACGTGCTGCTTACAAAGCACTCGAAGTCTGATCATGTGACTGTGTGGATGCTGCAACTGTCATAAGGGAGAACTGGTTGCAAGTCACTTTTTCCAGTGTTGTTATAACCCCGAACAGTCATTAAATAAGTGATTGTAAGACAAGGACTACCTGCATTCAATGAACAATTTTTCCCCTTCTGCTATCCAAGAAACTCCTATTTTCAGAACACACTAAAACCACCGGAATTTTGAAGAGACCAGTCCTCCAACAAACATTTCCACCTCTTCTCTCTTTGGGACTGTTCCACAAATTACAAGAGGGGCTGGCTTCTACTTTATATTTGTCCCCAATGCACAGGACTACTGAATCAACTACTCTCTTGGAATAATTGGTGCAAGAAAATGCTCCTTTCGGTGACAGATAATTTAAAAACCAGGGCAAGAATATCCTTGTTATGTTTTTCCCACTGGGATTCCGCTTCAGTAACTGAAGATAAGAAGGTAGAAGACATTTCACCCTGCAGAAGGCAATTCGTTAACATTCAGTTTGTGGCTTAGCATAGTTCAGACACAAAAATATCCTGGGAAAATGGTTCCAAAATTTTATTTGAATATTTAATTCACAAAAAAAAGAAAAACAGGAATCATATATCCTAGTTGCTGTCCTATGCAAACTGAATAAGCTAAAACTGCATATAAAATCCATGCCCACTTAACATACTATTATCAATGTAATTATGAGAAAGCAAGGAACAGGTGGGGAAGATAATAGAAAATAAACATTACATACATTCTTCTAAAGAGATTGTCTAAGTAGCCAATCCCATCCAAGATCACTTTTCTCTACATTCCATATTTCCTTAGATACACTGCATGTTACCATTCAATAGAAATATTTTTTTATACTTTATTGAACTTAATTGCTAGTCTTTTTTTCATTTGCTTTCCTTGACCGATTTATCCCTGAATTTCTCTTCCCAAACAGAAATGAACAAGAAACACTGAAGACACATATACTGTATGCTGTCTTTGGTAGGGATGCTTATGTGGTTAAAATTAATTCTCAATTTATTTTACAGAAGTTATGGCAAGAAATTCAGGATTACATTTGGCAAAAGACACAGAGCTTTACAGTTTGCTTGAGTGTTACTGGCAGTCAGAGCTGAATATGTAAAATGAGTCGTCTGCATTGTTTAAAAATAGCAATTTCCTCCAAGGTTTTAACATACTCTTAAGAGCAATATTCCTTTAGTGAAATATAGCCAAAAAAACAGATTTACTATAGAGGAAGCCATCTCATCCCATTGTCCTCTTTGCAAATCATACAAACTGGAATTAGTGCTGCATATCCTGCCTGTTTGATCATCAAGGTGACAGGCTGAGAGAGCTAGAGGGGGCATGTAATGGAAACTTCTAAATCTCCAAGAACAAAAATTTCACAGTGTTCTAGGTGCATGAGAGAAAGAGCAGCATAAACAAAACTTACATCGCAGAGCCAGGTGAGGCTTGCATCAGTTCCTTATCAGAACTTCTGGAAAAGTTCAATTGAGCGTTTGACTGGACTGTGCACTTCCCAAGAATATGAATGAAAAATAAGCATAGCCTTCTATACTGGGTCCTTTCTGGCATTAATATAGAATAACTTCCCATGAATGTTTGCCACTAACTGCAAGCCAGCTAGCATTTTCCTCTATCTATACCTGCCATGTTCCCAGTAAGTGGAAATGTGACTTAGATACGACAGGTGGGAGCTGGAAAACTGACCATGTTCAGTACAAGAACACCTGGATATAATTTGTACAGTACAAATGAAACGTACTACTGTCAGAGAGAACTAAAAACTCTAGAGGGGGGAACAATCACCGTCACCAATTTGGCAAAGGAATAAAGAAAACCGCTTTTTTAAAATGCATTAAAAAGTATGATAACAGGCTGCAGGGCAACATAGAGTCACAATATATTAGCAATTTCTGGACCCATAAACATTTATAAAAGCATCAGCAAAGTATTTTAAATATAAAAGGAGTATGAATGGATCCTTTCAATCTCTTTTCCTGCACCAAAAAAAAAAAAAAAGCCCCACATGATTTGTAGTGTAATAAGTCAGATGAATGATCATGGTATTAAGGCATAAATGGTAGACATCCGTTTCTATTGTCTCAGCTCAACATAATTAGCTGGGAAAAGCCCATATCTGCCTTTGCAGACTCCTCTCCACCAGCCATCATCTATCATTTCAATATTGGTAATGATATCATCTGGATCAAAGGAAATCTCATCATCCCCAGCTGTGAAAAAAAAAAACCAGAAATGTTAGAAGGTTTAGCAAGAAGGACTTTGAAACTTGGGTTTAGGTCAGCTGATTTTGTTTTTCAATATCCTTGCCCTACGTTTCAACTCCCATCCCATCCTAGAACGAACCATCAAATAACAAAGGCATGAACAGAATCGTTTTAAAGCTGAACAATTAAAACCCAGAGAGAAACACCCGAATAAAAGGAAATCATCTCCACCAAACAGAAAACGAATCTAGCAAGAGATCAAGATAGATCTTTGTGAATTAAAAAGTATGTCGTTTGATAGTGGACAGGAGAACAAGTCCCACCGAGCAAGCCTTGTCTCTATCAGGGAGGAATTCCAGACTTTGGGAATAGCCACTGGCTACGCCCCTTTCTGTGAGCACTACTTCGTGGACACAGAGCAGCCCCACACCAAGAGAGTCCACGGACTTGGCTCAAAAGGGAAACCATGTTTTCAAACAAAATATACATTTGTGTTTCACAGATTGCAGGTGCTAAGAAACAGACTGGAAACATCTTAATATTCTGGGTTTTTTTCTAGCACCCGAAAGTCAGAGCTAAGCACCACTTCCTTTCAAGTAGGTTATAGTTTAAAAAGCACTTTTGGCATTCACAGGTTATCTGATAGGATCAGCAGAAAACACACAAGCCAGAAAAGTGAGAATAGCTCTTGCTCAAAACTTTCAGCAGTGGCTCCTCCTCCTAACTCAGAGTAGCCTTATCTGCAGATAATGCATAGGCAGAGCTTCTGAATTAACACATCAGGCCTGGTACAGACTTTATACCTAGATAGCAGCTTCTAGAAGAACCCACTCTGTACCTCGTTCTAGTAGGTCATCCTCAACCTACGACCACAATTGGGACCAGAATTTCCGTTGCTAAGCAAGACTTGTTAAATCACGCCCAACTTTTTTCTTTTTTTGCATGATTGTTAAGCAAGTCACTGCAGTTCAGTGAATAATGTAGTCATTAGGCAAATGTAGCTCCCTCCCCCCGATTTTGCTTGTCAGAAGCTGGCTGGGAAAGTCACAAATGATGCTAGTATGACCCTCAAGTCACTGTAATCATCATAGATACATGCTGGTTGCCAAATTTGGATCACGTGGGGATGCTACAACAGTCATAAGTGCAAGGACTGGATGCAAGTCACTTTTCCCAGCAATGTTTTAACTTTGAATGGTTGCTAAATGAATAGCTGTTGAGGGTTACCTACAGAAAAATTCTATAGAAGCAGCTCTTAATGAAAGCATGATGAATGGACATGAACATAGCAATTAAATAGACCTTGTTTTGGTTCCAATTAGCAAGTAGCCCAGGAGGATATAAGCAGCACATCCCAAAGTCAACTGGTGCCATTAATAGTGATGTTGCTATCATTATTTTTTCTAGAAAATCCAGAAAAGGTTATTTGGAAGAGTGTGAACCTCTAGTCCACCGAACAAATACAGAGAATTCTGTAGAAATCTGAGCCTAAATATGTTATAAACTAGAACTATAAAACTAGCTATTGTGTTACTTACCAGCCTGATAATCATACAGGGCTATAGCTGTTATTCCAAGGTCATTTTCATATTCATAAGCAGTTTCATCTAAAGACAAAAATACATTTCACTACAGGTCTTTCAAATCATCCACTTAGTACACAGTCTGGCATTTATGAAGGTCTCCTTAGTGGTACAATCCATAAAATATTGGCATTTTTACTGCACCCATTGGGAACTGCTAGTTAAGCTGTACCCTCACAATTACTCTTTAAGTTCCATGCTCCTTGAAGAGGCTTCCTTTCAAATATTTGTGTTGCTAACTAGCATCGATTCATCTATATCGAGCCCTGCAACCAAGTGAAAAATTTGACAGTAAATGAGTTTTTTCTCATTTTTGGCCTATTTTGCTTCTTAATGTTTCTATCTTGCCCCTAACCTCTAAGCAGTTTAAGGCAGCATGCTGAGTTTTCCTTATACTGGCCATACCCGTGTAATCACATTCTAGACCAACATGGAGTCACCCAGATATTCAGAAGTGAAAAGAGAAGCTGTTTAACCTGCTTGATATTGATTTCCTACTGCAGCCTCTTCGTACACGGTCCCTGATTCATAGGCTGGCTCTCTCTGACTAACTGCTTCTTGATAGTCAGATTCTTCAGCTTTGCTGTCCTGTTCTGGCTCATGTACATTTGGAAGACTTGCATTGGAACTTTTATAACCAGATTCGAAGGAGGCAGCATCCTACACAAATAAAATAAAAGCAAGCATTACGCAAGACATCAAGAAGAATTTATCAAGAAGTTCCCTGCTGCTGGTGCTGAAGTGACCATTACATTTCTGGTGATATTTTACCCTGAAATTCACCATTCTTGAAAATATTTGATTATGAACATCATCCATTGTGATCTATTAAACAAAAAACCCCAGAATAGGGCGCCTTGCACTATTCCCAAAAGCGATGGGTAGGTTAGGGCAAAAAACCTACTTCAGATTTCATCTGGAATGTAACATTTATTAACTTTAAAGTACTTTAACACAGAAGCTGCTTTCCATAGTTTTCCCCCTTCTGTCACTTTAAAAACTACTGTTTGGCCATTTTGGACACATCTTAAGAGGCCCAACCAGAAAACTTTTAGGGAAATTTATAGGGTCCCCAATTGGGTCTCTCAGACGTAGTAAAATGTGCTGAGAGCCCCTGCCCTATGTGAATGGATTTTGGGGAAACACCAACATGATTTCTCTGGGTCTGCCTTCAATCTTTAGGAAGGCATTCAAAACAGGCTGGGCTGCTGAGTGCTTGAAGGAAAATGTTATTCGGCTGCCTAGCAGCTATTTAATCAATATTTATGCCTCCTTTTCTGGAACATACTTTATGAGTCTGTAAAAGGGGGCAGTCTATACAGTAGTGTAAGAAATAAAGATGGCTTCTGTGTTTTGTGCAGGCGCACCCAACCTGATTGGCCGCACATCTGAGGGCTCAGGAAAGGTTGTTGCCCTACCTTACCCCCACCTACATTAAGGACTTCTCTACCATATTGTTAAGTATAACTAGTCAAGCCTGATATAGATAAATGTTTGATTGGTTTATATAGTTAAATTAATCTAACAATGGTAGCTTTTCCAGTTCACAGTGACTCAGGGCAATCTATTAAAATGGATTTACCTGCTTTGTTTATTATTCTACTGGAAGAAGGGAATGAATGCCATCAATATGCTACACAAAATGCTTTGGAAAAAGGACTCTGACATTGAAACAACCAAACCAACCTCGTAGATTACATTTGATGGCACTTTTTCTTCCTCTGGTTGTGCAGCTAGAGATTCAGGAGGATTCTGTGTCTTGGATTTGGCTTTCTCCTTTTCAAAAAAAAAGAAAAAAATAAGGTATGATTTGCAAAAACTATTATGTAGTTTAAACATACATCAATATGCACAAAAGTTATTTTTTTAGGTAGATTATGAAAAACCATCTGGCTGCAGATGGTCCAATTTAATCATAGTTATTTGAGGATACGCATTCATGGTGCAGAAGACTAAAACTGAAGATAACCAATAAGCAAGAAGTACTACCTTAGATTATGATCACCCTGGGTACTGATTCAAGTGATTTTCAGTTCTTCATGATAGGACTACAATGGTGAGGAGAAATAACTGATGCACGGATACCACCTTGAGGGCTATAATCATGAAGCTGGGAGTGAGGGGAAGAGGGCAATTGTAATTTATGTTATTTGTACAATGACATCATCATGGCTTCTTACAGGTGCCTAATTTGCTCATGAAATGCCATTATAGGGTTTTCCATCCCAATTTTGTCACTTGGAATGAGATGGCTCATGCGTTTCTTCCTCCATCACAGCCTTTCTCTGAGGACTCCATAACATGTCATTGTATTTGGAGTACCTCCTTCTTTTTTATTAGGATGTTGTGTTGCTTTGCTGGGAACCAAACTTCAAACTCATACAAGTCCTCAACTTACAACCGTTCCTTAAATAATGATTCAATGCTATGGTGGCCCTGAAGTTACAACCACTACAGCACCCATGGGGCTGCAATTCAGGCGCTTGGCAACTGGCTCGCATTTATGAGAGCTGCGCATCTTGTGCTGTGATTGTGACTGGCCACCTTCCCTTTGCTGACAAGCAAAGCCAATTGGGGAAACTGGATTTGCTTAATGACCACGTGATTCACTTAATAACCATGTCAGTTACTTAACAGCAGTGATTCACTTAATGAATGTGGTAAAAATTGTAGTACAATCAGGTCTGGTCACTTGATAAAGAACCATATTGTTTAGCAATTGAACTTCCAGTCCTTGTTATGGTCATAAGTCAAGGACTACCTTTATTTTAACACACGTCCATGGAACAACACACATATTTAAATACTGATAAACTTCCCACAGACACAACCTCTTGGGTGGGAAGGCAGACTATAAACACGACATATAAATTCATGTAAACATTTTACGAATCAAGTCTATAAAACTTCCTCCTGCCTGTTGACCTCAGTGTTGAGGTTTATTATTTTCCATCTTTATCAGGGATTGTGAGGTAAATTAAGTCATTAGAGTACTTGTGCATTGTATTATACAGGGCGCATGTATTATACAGCAGACAGGGAATTTCTTTTTACATTAATGTCTCAAAGAGACACTGTGGGTGGCGCAAGACAGCCCATACTGGGAAAGGCTGCCTGCAATTTCCCCCAGATTATCTTTAAGATGCCTTTCATGTCTTAAATGCATTCTAATAAGGTAGCAATCAAGGAGCAATAATCTATAATTAAAACTATACACGGAACTACTAGGCTGCTTTTCCATTTGTTTGATTGAAATGACTTTCCTGCAGCTCAGCACATAAATAAATAAAAGTGCCAATTTTTATACAATAAAAATATATTTTATACAATAAACTGTTTTATTTTTCAGGAACCAAAATTACTATAGAAAAGATAGCATTCATCTCCCTTCAATAAATTTTTTTCTATAAATCTTTTCCAACAGACTGCATATTTTATGGCAAATCTACCTCAGAATGTTATCAGGAATGCATTTCCTGGTAGCCATATTTTACCAGAATGCAGCAAATACTTCTCCTGTCTTTCTCTTTAAATTTACCAGTGAAATGTAGTCTTATGACACTTGTTGAGGTCAACAGTTTAACAGAATTCAACAGGAGTATTGACTTTGCTTATCGGAAGCCATCTGGGAAGGTTACAAATGGTGATCACATGACCTGAGGCACTGCAAAAGTCATAAATACATGCCAGTTGCCAAGCAACTGAATTTGATCACCTGACTATGGGGATGCTGCAATGATTGTAGGTGTACCATTGTAACTTCAAACGGTCACTAAACGAATGATTGTAATTCAAGGACCACCTGCATTCTCGTAACTATTTTACAATCCATAATTTAAGAGTCTTAGAATGATTACGACTTAGTTATGTAAGGGAGCTTTTAAAGAAAGCTGACACACACACATACTGATCTTGATTTTGCTCTCACTCAGAATCTACACTTGCAATGGTGCAACCAAAGTCATGAGGAGACGGAAAGAGCAGAAGAGATTGTGAGATAAAGACAAAAGTATGAATTTCACCAACTTCGAGTGTCCTCCTAGCCTCCTCTTGTTCCTCCTTGTCCTTCGCCATCCTTTGAGCTCTTTCAATTTCCGCCTTTCTTCTGTCTTCTTGTTCTTTATCCTTAGCTAGATTTTCAAAGTTAGCTCTGATGTTGCTCGTTTTGGCATTTGCTGTAATGGTTCACAATATGAAAAGGATTATCTGATAAGCCATTTTTTCCCCTCACAAATCTTCAGAAACAATTCCCAATCATTTGCTCTCAAAATCCAGACTAATTATTTAGTGTACTGGTCAGACTACAAATTATTTGTGCTTATAAAAGATCACAAGGTGTTAAGGGGAGTAACTCATTCAACTTCCTGACAGAAACATCTGCCACAAAACATGCATCGGCTGAAATGCCGAAACTAAAGCGCTTGGGTCCATTTGATATTTTGCAGCCTTCAATTGGGTGAAACTTTGTCAACAAAGGTAACTCAAAGGCTATTCTGCAGACTTCTGGGAGCCATTATTCTCAAATTTGGAGAAATTGTGGCTGCTTCAGAGCTGCTGTTTCAGTGCCACCACTGCACTTTTGCAGTCACGTGATCCTCATTTTTAATGACAGCTTTCTGGCCACTTGTCCAATCTCTCACTTCCCTCCCCTCCCCTGCCTGCTGGGAAAGGGAGGGGAGAGGGAGGTTTCTGATGCTCATTGCCAACTTCTCACAAGGAAATTCAATGGGGGGAAGCCAACAGGAAGTCAAAGTCACTGGCCACCCCACTGATTTTTTGCCCGTGGTCATTTTGTTTTCTTGTTTTAGGCAAGGAAGTATCTCTGAAAAGATACTCCCCAAAGGGTCACGGGTTGTCTAGTCTTACTGATTTAAATTAGGAAATGAAAGGTAGCTCCAAATATATGACTAAAGTTAGGTTCACACATTTGGTTTAAATAATAGCCCTGCTCTCTAGGGATTGTAGGCAGAAAACAAAAGCCGTGGTGGCGCAGTGGTTAGAGTGCAGTACTGCAAGGTATTTCTGCTGGCTGGCTGCTGCCTGCAATCTGGCAGTTCAAATCTCACCAGGCACAAAGTTGACTCAGCCTTCCATCCTTCCGAGGTGCGTAAAATGAGGACCCAGATTGTTGGGGGCAATAGGCTGACTCTGTAAACCACTTAGAGAGGGCTGCAAAGCACTATCAAGCGATATGTAAGTCTAAGTGCTATTGCTATATTACAGTGATGGCGAACTCGGTGCCGAAAAGGTCGCACGGAAGCATCGCACATGTACACGCACGTTCGTCGGGGCCATGCTCTGGAAAAGCTGAACTTCCAGGTTCTAGCGCACATGCGCGCCCGATGATTAGCTGGCTGACACGCATGCGCAAGCTGGTTTTTGGCACTGCTGTGCACGCGAAGGGATCACGCTCCAGAAAAGCCAAACTTTTGGGTTCTAGCATGCATGCACATACAACAATCAGCTGGCCAGCGCACACACGCAGGCAGGTTTTCAGCACTGCTGCGAACGCAAAGGACAGCTAATCATTGTGTGCATTTGTGTGCCAGAAACCCGAAAGACAAACAGGCAAGGCTGTGCATGCCAGGTGATGGCTTCACATGCCACTTTGGTTTGCCGTCACAGCTACATTAAATGACAATCCCAAAAGTGCTTTTCCAAGAGACAACTGGGCTTTGTTTTTTCTTTGAAGATGTTTTGCTTCTCATCCAAGAAGCTTCTTCAGCTCTTAGATGGCTACTTGACTTGTTTTTTTCACCCACACTTTAAAAGCTAGACATTTCAAGACTTGTTAGCAGCTCTTTGCTGATATAATGAGAGCCCTGAGATTTTTAAGATGTTAAAGGAAACTCAACTATATAATTAAAAAAAGCATGAAAGTGGGGATCTTACCAGCTTCTACTGGTTTGGTCTTCTGGTATGTTGAAGACAATTTCTCAATATCTTCAAAAGATGATGCATTCTATCAATACAAGGAAATGGAAACCAGTTCATGTAAAGCACTGTTCCTCAACATTGGCAACTTTAACTCCAACTTACTTGCTGGTTGGAGAATTTTAGAATTTGAAGTTCACACACCTTAAAGTTACTAAGGGTGAGAAACTCTGACATAAAGGAACAAAAATAAATTCCTTAGACAAACTACATTTACTTCCACATCATAGGTAACTCAGATACACAAGTTCTGCTCAGACGTTCTGAAATTAATTTATATAAGACAGAAAGATTTTTCAATTTTAATCTTCCTCTTAACTGGGAAAGCTGCACTAAAACTGTAATATGTTCATACTGTATACGCACACACAAAACAGAATAACAGAGTTGGATGGGACCTTAGAGGTTTTCTAGTCCAACCCCCTGCTCCAGCAGGAGACCCTATACCAGTGGTGAAATCCAATTTTTTTTACTACCGGTTCTGTGGGCGTGGCTTGGTGAGCATGGTGTGGCTTGGTGGAAGTGGCACGGGAAGGATACTACAAAATCCCCATTCCTTCCCCATTCCTGGGAGAAGGATATTGCAAAATCTCCATTCCCTCCACTCTGGGGCCAGCCAGAGGTGGTATTTGCTGGTTCTCCAAACTACTCAAAATTATTTCCGCTACTGGTTCTCCATAACTTGTCAGAACCTGCTGGATTTCACCCCTGCCCTATACCATCCCAGACAAATGGCTATCCAGTCTCTTCTTAAAAGCCTCTAGTAATGGAACACCCACAATTTCTGAAGGCAACCTGTTCCACTGGTTTATTGTTCTCACGGTTAGGAAATTTCTCCTTAGTTCTAGGCCTATTCCAACCATAACATTCTATGATTCCTGCTAGCCAATTGTTCCTTTTCTTTTCACACTTGCACTAAATTGTCTAGGCTTCTGTTATAAAGCCAAAATCTTAATAATCTGTATAAAACAGCTGTGCATGTTTCAAAAATAACATGCAAGGGTTCAGAATTCATGCAAAACCAGAGCAACTTTGGGCTGCTTTATTGATAAGCAGGAATTGCTGTGGTTTGCATGAATTCTACTCATAAAAGCAGCCCATCTTTTTTCATTCTTGCACATATACCTAAAAGGTTTGCTGCTTTGTGGTCTGAATGAAATATAGGCTGCTATAAGTTGGTTCATTAAAGCTGTTGTATCTCCTTCCCCTCCCCCCAGTTTTGAACACAGGAACTTTTTAAAAAAACCTGCATGATTTATTGAACGGTAGAGAGGAGCTGGCCCTATGTGAGGTCTGAAGCAGTTCTTTGCAATCTTTTCTGTGGACTGCACTGTCCTATTTAACAAGACAAGAATGTCTTCAGATAAAGTACCCTTTGTGATAGTGGAATGGTTTTTAGTGTTAGTGGAGAATTCTAACCCCAAAACTCATTTAATTCAATACCTTGTCCATCCGATCTTTCTGGACACCATACTTTCCACCAAATCCTTTAGAATAATCTAAAAGCAGAACAAAGATGATTTATTGTAAATGCTTTTCTTTCAATGGCTACCAAAAGGATGTTCATGCACAAAGTACTCAGTGACTGCAGCCAAGCCAAAATACAAAATAAGTAGATGCAAAAGGAAGGGTATCTATTCTGAGGGCCCCAAAGCATTGGCAGGTATGCAAGTGACAGCAGGCTAAAGCATGCTTCCACATCCATTGGCTGAAATGAAATCAGATCTGAGTAAAGAAAGAGGTGCTCTCCCTCAAGACCTTGCAGCCTTGAGCAATTGTTAGAGGAGAGATTGAAGCCAGACATCCTGCCTCTTCGTGAAGGCCACTATTTCAAGGCATTACGCGCTGTTTACTTAAAAAGAACAAGTATTGTGAATGTCTTAAGGATTTAAAAATAATGGCCATGTTATGTTTTTAAAGATTTGTCAACAATACATTTAAATGCTGGACAAACATGTTTGTGCTGGACATACAGTAGTAAAAATCACAAGGACGAATCAAGATTATTATTATTTTTTAACTCCTGCTTACTTTGACTTATTTTACAGACAGACGCAATGCACATATATATTACACAGATACACATTTTTGTGAGAGAAACATGAAAAACTGGAATTAAGTTTATTTACCTAAAACGTTAATGATATAATAATTCCAGATGCGCTCATGTTAATGAATACACTGCATGAAGCAAGTTATTACTCAAATAGAAAGTTCTTATCTAGTTGCCAGCTCAGGTATATTTCTAATGGAAAAAAGTTAAAATCATTCTACAATCATTATCATATAATATATAGCTATAGCATCAACTTCAGTACTAATCTTGGCAAAGGGATTTTGTATTTTCACTTTGAAAGTATTTTTTATCATAATTTTCTGTAATTAGTAAAGAAATCTGGAGCTGTGTACTAAAGATATAGGAGCCAAAGGATTTATTGGCCAGATTATGGAAAGGAAGGAAGTGCTGTGATTAAAAAATATACATGGTGTTGAGCACCCCCAAAGTTTGCTGGAATGTACACCAAGCAGCACAATTAGATGGGATGATGCACTGTCATTCAGGATATACAGGATTATTAAAGTAACTGAAGGCCACTTAATTATTTCCCTGATGTATATGCAAAGGAAGAGGAAATTAAAGTTGCCATGCATTGTATAGGGCTTTGCAATGAATGAACAGCTTAGGTCTGGGTTAGAAATGACGGCACTGGGTAAGAGTTAGAAGCGGAAACTCTGCCTTGTTGTGACTCGTGCTTCGCTAGCTTCTCCTTGTAGTCAAAGCCCACAGCTGATGGGTCCTGCCTTTCGGTTTGAACACCAAATTTCCCTCCGAAACCACTCTTATAATCTGAGAAATTCAGTATGTAAGGATAAGGAAAAAAAAAAACCAAGGGAAGGAAGGAGATGGGGGAAAGAGGAACATGTTTAGACGTAACATACATGAGCTAAAAAGCTTGTTAAAAACAGTTGTGGAAAGGGGTAGGGGAAGGTTTTGTCTAAAAGGAGATTATTACCTGTAGATGTTAAATTTTGAGAAATAGCCTAAACTTTTTTTAGACTGAATAATTTCATGCTAGAGCTTACAGTAATTCCAAATTGAAGTGTTTCCTGCTATTGAGTATACATACAACACTCACACATCCAACATAGCAGGAAATGTCTTTTTCTACCTTTCTCTCATATGCTCATTTTCCAGACGCACATTTTGAAAGAGGAAAGTATCAGACATGCAATTACTCCCCACTCCACTTTACCGTCATCTGAAGTTCAACAGTCCCTTCAAAATGTTGAGAAGCATGCAGTCTGACACAAAATGATTAACTTCTCACACAATATACAGTAGTTACGAACCTGAATGTAAATTCTGAATTTATATTCAAGTGTGGAATATAACACACAGACACAAACACACATTTAACCAATGTAATATGCCAGATACACTAAACAAACTACAGTTTCTTATTTTGGACTACTTGCTTTTAATCATGGTTCAGTGCAAATTTAAAATACACACAATCCCTGCCAGATTAAATTATCTGCACTGTATAGGTACTTACTAACATAATTGGTACAGGAAATTATGTTGCTAAGTGGGGCAGTCATTAAGTGAGTTGCACCTAACGTATGACCTTTTTGTTGTGGTTGTTAAGTGAACCCCTGTGGTCATTAAGTGAATGCAGCGTCCCCCCCATTGGTTTCACTTGTCGGAAGACAGCTAGGAAGGAGGCAAGTGGTGATCACTTGACCTCAGGATGTAAATACATATTGGTTGCCAAACACCAGAATTGGGATACTGTGGCAATTGTAAGTGCAAAGACCGATCATTAAATCACTTTTTTCAGGACCGCCATAACTTTCAACAGTTATTAAACAAATAATCATAAACTGAAGATTACCTGTAAACAGATGCTCATGAAAAGCTGCATTTTGTGTAAAATAGACTTACTCAGTTCCTACTGCTTTAGCCTTTTTTAGATATTACTGAATCGCCAATGAGTAGGGAAGCCCTATTTTCATCTTTAAATAAAGGCTGGGAGAGATAATTCAACAACAACAACGGAATAGCTATCCTCTCCTGTTTTACCAAATTAAGATTAAATTTTCCCTTTCTGATTACAATCCATCTCTCCTCCCCCCACCTCCGCCCGCCCACTCTAGAATTCCAGGAACAGTAAAGTGAGCAGCTATGCACAAAAAGCAATTGCATGCGGTAGCAATTAGCCATATTTATTTACCATTTCCATTTTTAACTATCGAATGTTATGCCCAATAGTGCATGCAAAGCTTATCAATAAATGTACCTTTTTGAGATTCGTGCAACTGTACTTTTTCCTGGTGATCCCAGCCAAGTGCACATTTATCCTGTCTGTCAGTCTGTATGCCAAACTTTCCACCAAAGCCTTTCGTATAGTCTGTGTAAAGGAAACATTACAAGATGTTATCTGGATTTGATCATTGTCTAAGAAGTCATTTTAAGTGTTTTTCTCTTGGTTTTTAACCCAAAAGAAAATAGCAAGACATCCAAAACCTTTGGACCAGTCACTAATTCTCAGCCCAACCCATCTCACCAGATTATTGTTGTTGTGGGGAAAATAGAGGAGTGGGAAGGAGTATTATATATGTTTGCTACCTTGAGTAAAGTAATAAAGGTGGGACAAAACTCAAATAAATAAATAAAACTCCCAAGAGTCCCTTGGGAGTTGGGCGGCATAGAAATGCAACTAGATAGATAGATAGATGATAGATAGATAGATAGATAGATAGATAGATAGATAGATAGATAACATCTAGAAACAAGAGAGGAACAAAAAATACGTTAAAAAACCTAATATAACAAGGTTGTAGTCCTAATCATTCATTGGATTCAGACTTAAATATTGAAAGTGCACGCCTATCAATTTTGCAATTTCAGTCTACAATGTTGCCTTTGAAAGACTTATCAATAATAATCAACCCTCTTTTGTTTTCCAACCAAATAATGGTGGACAAATTTAATAATACATGTAAAGTAAGAAAAGCCTACATATTCAAAAGTATAATTAAAGCATATTTACAAAGTAATTGTTTGGTTTACATATAAAACTAAGCCATATGTACTTGCCATGAATAGGATGAGTGAATGGAATAAATGAATAAACCATTGGATGTTTTAGAAAGAAAACTATAACCTGAAACTACAGTCCATTAATAGCCTAATAACTTGAATCAAAATTGAACATAATATGCAAGCACAGGCACTTCATTTGCTTGTGATTTCCTGGCTCAGCTGGCTTTTTGTGTCCTGTTCAAGTCTGTCCAATTACAGAAGTTCAAGGCAGATACAGATAAAAAGGGAGAGAGACCAACACCCCACCCCACCCCGAATTATCTAAACAAACCATAGTGACTTTGCATGACTGACTCTGGCTTATTTAACAAACTCTGGCTTAGTAGGATGTCTAAATGCAGTTAATTGTTTAACTTAAATCAGTAATCCATAAAAGCATATTCTTGTAAATCAATGCAACCAAGCTTGTTAGTGGCTGCTGTTTATGCTGGATGTCAAAGACCAGCAGGTATTTGCTACATCAAATTATGAAATATATAGTCTCACTTTTCTTCTAAATAGTAAAACATCAGTCTGAACTATGCATAATAAATGAAGGCTCTGATCCATCATGAAGCTAGCTGAAAAGTTCTGTTTTAGCCTTATTTTTATTATCCTACAAGCCCTATTGAAGAAACTGACTAGATTTTATTGTTCCAAGTCATTTTGGAGACATTTTTTTAATGGAGAATCAGATTATAGTAACAAACAATCTCTTAAATACATTTTTACGACAGAAAAAAGGACGGAAAGGATTTTCATAAAATAGTTTGTAGATTTAAGACTTGAAAGCAGGGGTGAAATGCTACCGGTTCACTCCAGTTCGGACGAATCGGTAGTGATAAAAATATTCAGGTGAACCGGTAGTAACAAAATGCTTTAAAAAAGTTAAAAAAAAAAAGGTTTTGACGATCACAACCTGTGACACTTGATCGTCGGAACCTTTTTTTAAAAAACTTTTTAAAGCATTTTTTTACTACCTATTCGTCTGAACCGGTAGTAAAAAATACTTTAAGAAAGTAAAAAAAAGTTTCAGATGATTACGCAGCACAACTGTGATCGTTGGAACCTTTTTTTTTTTACTTTTTTAAAGCATTTTTTACTACCGGTTCAGGCAAATAGGTAGTAAAAATGCTTTAAAAAGTTTTTTTTAAAAAAAGTTGGCCACGCCCACCCAGTCACATGAACCCCCCACCCCCCACCAAGCCATGCCCACAGAACCGATAG
>JANHZT010005095.1:17000-43595 GCA_032468215.1 Stegonotus admiraltiensis
AAGCCATGCCCACAGAACCGATAGCAAAAAAAAAATTGCATTTCACCACTGCTTGAAAGCCTTGGGATTCATGCAGACATATTACAATTTCAGGTTTAAAGAAGGTCAACTCATAAAGAATTCCATGGAATAAAATAAAGTAAAAACCTTTCTGCGATTCATGTTTTTCAGTTTTGCCCTGGTATTCAAAGCCCACAGCACTTTTATCCACTTTCTCTTTGTCCACACCATATTTACCACCAAAACCTTTAGAATAATCTGGAGATGGGAGTAAAAAAACAGAGTCATTCATAATAGTACAAACTAAAGACATTGGAGTTATTATCATTTATTCAGTTCACTTTTACTGACTCTTGGCATGGATAACAAAAATTGCCATAACAACCTACAATCATTTAGCCAAAGGTTATTTTTAATGGAAAGAGTTGCAGGTTCAGCTGAGTCATCAAGAGATGAGACTCTGAGGGTCAGTTGGAGGAAGATGAGATCGAGCAAGTTCATTTTAAAGACAGATTAAATTTTGTTTCCCTTAACTATGGCTAACGATGCTTTCAATGCACATGCAGTAAAAGTAGAAGAGCTAAGCAAGGGGTATGACCATGTTTTTGTAAACTGTGAATATGGTCTTGTAAACTGGCTGTCACATAAGGAAGGATGTGCCTGGAATCAGTTCTATGCCAGAGGTAAGTCAACAATACATGTTCCAAGTGAACCTTTGTAGTTAAGTACAAAGAAGTAAGCAACTATTCTATGATTTGAAACATGTTCCACTATAGCAGAGAGGTTTTGTCATTCCTTCCAATAAGTTTGCAAAAAGACTATCCATTCCTGGCAGCAAGCTCCGGTGATATTGCTTGAGGAGTATCAGAATTCTGAACAAGGTACAGTATTTATTTGGTGGTGGGGGGAGGAATGCTATTTGGAAAAAAATAATAACCATTGTGCCCAAGTGGAAATGGGGAGATCTGTGCTTAAGCCTACCCTCAGTCATATAAATTGTCTGAGTAATTTCAGGAAAGTCGCTATCTTTCAACCCAAACTACCTCACAGGCTTTAAGTTACGCTTCCTTTAACGTTTAACCTAACTTGAACAAACAAATAACTAAAGGAAAGTAAAAAGGCTGGAACACAATATTATTGGTCTTTGAAAAGTGGTCTTAAGATGTGGTTTTTGGAAGTTTGCCTTAAAAAACGTTTTAAGGACCATGCAGAAAATACATGAATGCATATGAGCTACCAATTCAACTTAATTCAAAACTAATGTAACAATTATAAAGCAATGAAAATCATTTTGGGCAGAAAAATTGAAAACCAGACTTCAATAAATGCATACTCTCTATGCCCTGGAGACAACTGCCTAAAGGGAATGCAGTAAACCATATGCCACAATCTATGTTGTATAAAATGTATTTTGAATCACAACTTCCCCATACACAAGAACAGAAAGAGATGATTGCAAAAATTATTCAAATTCCTATCGAACTCCCACTTTATTTGACAGAAATGCAGACAAAATTTGGAAGGAAGCAGAAAACTAATACAGTATAGATTCAGATCTATGTTAGGAAGACCTTACTTCATTTAGAGAAGAGAGGATTAGAAACTTCAACTCCGCCTTTTTTTCAGTGCAAATCTGAACATGTTTACTTAGACATCAAATCTCACTGGAGTCAATGAATTTTTTTAATGACTCAATGCTCTTTCTAGGATAAAGATGAAATTTGGAAGTATTTTTTGCACCATAAGACGCACATTAGCTTTAGAGGAGGAAAACAAGAAAAAAAATCTGCCTCTGCCTCCCAGCATCCATCCGGTATTCATCTGGCTAGAGTCCTTGCAGCAAACAGCAAACAGCCTGGTCAACTTCTGCACATTATCTCAGCCCCAGCATGTGGCTCATCAAGGCTCCGCTCCATTGCTCCCACCACCGGTCAACTGAGCTGAGCTGCCGCTGCCGGGTAACACTGGAGCCTTTGCTGCTAAGCCGCTGATTGCTGGTTGGATCGGCCTCCCGGAATACCACCAATCAGCTGTTCTAGGCAGCGGGGATCGCCACCGCCTATCATCACCTAGAACAGCTGATTAGCAGTATTCCGGGAGACTGATCCAACCGCCACTCAGCTGCTTGGTAGCGAAGACTCCAGTGTTCCCCAGCAGCGGTTCCAACCCCCCCGCCGCAATATTCGCTCTATAAGATGAACAGACATTTCCACCCACTTTTTTGTGGGGGAAAAGTGTGTTTTATAGTGCGAAAAATACAGTACTTCCTGTAGAGGCAGAACAGAGATATTTTTAACTCTAACTGTATAACATTTTCTCATTTGACTCTTCCAGTAAATTCTGTTATAGATAGCACCCACAAGAGTGTTAATTACCATTGTTTTTGTCAAACAAAAGCAGAATACATTAGAAAGGAGTATCCCTAAACCCACTAGATGGGATGATTATTTCTCAAGCTAGGGTTACATCAGGGCTAGATCCAATGATACGTTGTTAGAGTAAAATGGACTGTGCGGGTAATTATGTTTGCGCATATATGCACACTGAACTCCCTGTATTTTAATGTCTTCTATTCCATAAGCATCCACACAGGCAGAAAACATAAGAGCTAGAAATATTCTCCACATCAACTAACTTCTCAGAAATGAAGTGATAATGAAGCTATAAAAACAAGAAGAATTCTTGCAGTCTTGTAAAGAGAAGAAATTATTTAGGACCTTGCTATGATATCGTCTTAGCAACAAACCTTTCTGGGATTCATGTTTCTCTGTTTTTCCTTGGTAATCAAATCCCAGGGCACTCTTGTCTACTCTGTCAGCCTGCACACCATACTTCCCACCAAATCCACTTGAGTAGTCTGAGAAGAGAGCAAAATACACCGTGTATCAGAAATTACTGTAGGAGCAGCAGAACAAAAGAATGGGTATCACTGTTGATAAACTACAGTTATGATCAAGTTCACTGATAAATGCTCCACATCCCCCATTGAATCCCATTATTTGATAGCACCACTATGTACTATAGGCAAAACTGTCCTAGAATTTGAAGACTCTCCAAAGGGAATTTAGGATACCTTCAGAATTTCTGCCAGTATTAAAGGTCTTTACATTTGTCTCAGCAATCTGGATTGTGACCTACATTACCAATAACAAACTCTTAACAAGTCAACACAATTTCTGCTATTTTATCACTTCCTGCCTTAGCGCTCTACTTTTCAAAATGAGGGAAGCAGTGATTTATGATGCCAAGTATCACTGTCATCAATTCAAATATTAATTCCAAAAGGATATCATTCAGGAACGCTTACTTTTTTTAGCCATGCAACTGCTGTTGCTCTATCACTCTATAGGCTCACACATTAAGCATCCATATAAGTATCATCAATTAATCAGAATTGAGCTGGAAGGGACCTTGGAGGTTTTCTAGTCCAACCCCCTGCTCAAGCAGGAGACCCTATACCACTTGAGAGGTGTCTGCCAGTCTTTTCTTAAAAACCTCAAGTAATGAAGCACCTACAATTTCTGAAGGCAAGCTGTTCCACTGGTCAATTATCCTCACTGTCAGGAAGTTTTTCCTTGATTCCAGGTTATTTTGCTAAAAATTGGGATGTGCTTTACTAGGCTTTAATAATACCTGCAGCAATTAACTGGTAAGAGAGAAATTAATGATAAAGTATCTTATTCAGTGTGTTGTGGTAAATTTTTATTCTACCTGTGGATTGATTATGTACATGTATTTAAGTAAAATAACTCCAAAACAGATTTTGTCTAATCGTTTACATGCTTTGAACAGATTATTTCTCAGTGTGAATTACCTTTCTGAGAAGCATGTTTCTCTGTTTTTCCTTGGTATTCAAATCCCACAGCAGACTGCAAAGAAAAATAATGCAACAAAAAGTTCTCATTTATAAAAGTTAGAACTCATCTTTTCAGGAGTTAGCTATATTTTGGGGCAATCTTGCACAATAGTTGAGGCCTTTCCTATTTTCAAATGGGCCCAGCATTCACCTGAGTTTTGTGCCATTTTTACACCATATTATTGTAGCTGAGATGAGAGGATGCTGTTTGGGACCCCAATCCATGCCCTGGCACCTATAGGCCCTGTTGCCAACTCCAGTTCTCCAAGCCATTTTGAAAGTGATAGCTACCAATCAGTGTTTCTAATCAATATGTAAGCATTAAAAAGGATTTATGAAAAAGACTTTCATAAATTCTTTGTCAGGATATCAGAATCCCTGTGTAAGTATAATACATGTTACAAATTTAAATCTTCTAATACAAGTCGTCCCCCCCACAAAATTTCACTATACTATAAAGAGGGGATTCTGATCATGGTGGGATATAGATATAATGGAGAAATAGCACTAGCACTAGCACTTAGACTTATATACCACTTCATAGTGTTTTACAGCCCTCTCTAAGCAGTTTGCATAGTCAGCATATTGCAATCTGGGTCCTCATTTTACCGACCTCGGAAGGATGGAAGGCTGAGTTAACCTTGAGCCTGGTGAGATTTGATCTGCCAAACTGCTGGCAGCCAGTGATCAGCAGAAGTAGCCTGCAGTACTGCTCTCTAACCACTGCGGCTCGCAAATAAATAAAACAAACAAAATATTTATACATTCTTGGTTCAGCTTGCAATACAACTACCACAAGTCATATACAATTCAGTATATTTTATAATCATGCTTTAAGATGATTAGTTGGTAAATTTCTCGCTGCTCTCTTTCCTTTATTTTGTTCAAAAATAAACACTAGGAAGTGGAATAAAGTATCTGAACAATTTTTCAGAAAGGGAACTGCTGTAAAAGCTATTCAAGCAAAGCTGAAAAACATGCAACATAAAGAAATACAACAACCCCCAAGGACTCAGTGCACAATGCTAAAAGCACAGAAGGTTTGTTACCTGGTCAACCCTGTCAACTTGTACACCAAACTTGCCACCAAAGCCTTTAACTGAATCCACCTGGGAGCAATGCTTAGAAAGCTTGGATTGATATTCATGACCAACAGCTGACTGAAAGGGGAAAAAAAGAAGACAGCCTTTGTTAAGTTATTGATAATGACTGGACTTGAACTGTCATTCTAAACTAGCCTTAGCCATGTATTACTGGTGCACATGAATGTGTTGCAGCAGGCTGAAACCTTCCTTTCAATTTCACTCAAATGAAATGTTTTGGGCATCTGGCAGCTGCACACTGAACATAGCTGTTTACAAAGAAATCCTAACAAGCGATGCTCTACTCAGATGATTGGGACAGCAGGCAGCCTGCCATCCAGACCACATGCTGGCCATACACAAATTAGGAGTTTTGTTAACTATCTCAGTGCCTACATTTCTGGGTTCATTAAGCCCTTCATACCAGGACTTTGATCTAAGCACTTTAAATATTTCTCCTTTCTCCCACAAGGAAAATAGTTATGTAAATGCACATTTGGAATGACTACAAGCAAGACACTGTCAAGGAGCTGCATTTTCTATTATTACTGATCGTAAGGTTTTTTTTGCTATGGATCACATTACTTTCCTACTATGAAAGTTTTATTGCCTTTTTAATATGCAGCTGAAAGAAACTGTAGCAAAGCAGCATATTAACATAATAAATAATGGCAATAACTAGTCTCCTTTACCTACAATGCTCTACAGGTTTTAGAGTTTAAACTGGCTCGAATAACAAAGGAGTTTGAGCATTTGTTCGTTTAGCAATTTCTAGGCCATACCACACAAAAATAATTCAGATAACTTCGCAATAAAAAAAATACCATATTAAAAAAGGAGCAATCACCTGGAATGTGCAAATCCAAACAACATTCACTCCATCTCCTTTCTTACAGGAGTCTGATCACACACTAATCCAAAGCCAGGTTTTTGTGATTTGTTTAAAATTGGATAGGGTGGAGGATCTTCAAATCTCCACTTACCAGCTCAGATTAGCTAAAGATGATGGAAGCTGGGAGAAAGGAGTATTTCTTAATTGTCATTAACATCACCAAAGGTGCTAAGTTCGCTGGCACATCATTTTACCAATGAGCATCTGGGAAACTGCAAATGCAGCCAGCTGATTATGCCATCTATGAACGCTCATATTTGCAGAAAGCCACACCACACCCACTTCATTTCCTAAAGTCTCTATCAAACTTTTAACAACTTCCTACACATTTGGCCTGCATATTCCTGTTGCTATGGGGCAAAAAAAGAGACAAAGCAAGGCTAACTATATATACTATTTCTTATGATGCAGCAACTTTTGAAGCATATGTTCTATGATTTCCCATCTTTATTTTTAAATACAACAAAATATATAAACTATGCAAATGGGTGCCCTTCAGCTATGTCAAAATTATCTCACAGAATTCTCAACCAGTATAAGCCATTTTTGGAAGTACAATCCCCGCATAGCTGGAGAAGACTGCATTTGGCTTAGATACAATGACATTACATTTCACTTGGCTGGGATCAATATGCATATCAGATTAAAAACAGACAGGCATTTTCAAACTTCATGCTAAGAAATACAGCCTATTTCATCAACTCCGTGCATTTTTACTTTGACGCTTCCTCAAATTTCACATTCAGAATTAATTTTGGATTCTTTTTTCTCCAATACCATGATGAAGCAAGAGTAAATGTTCAGTGAGTGTTACTTTCCCATCTGTTTCACAATTTTCTTTTCTAAATTAATACTAAGTAGCAGTAGTATAATTATTATTGAGATAATCAGTGACCATTCAGTGCAGGCGAGGTATGGCCAAAGGTGTGCACTACTATGCACAGAATCCAATTTGGAAACATCCAAGTATTAAACTTTTTAAATTTTTTATTTTAAATTTCTTGGAGGTAGCATGCTTCCAAATGAATCTGGAACATGCCTTTTGCAACTTCTATTATTTAATTTAAATAAATTGTATTTAAAACATTATATAGAATTCTAAACTTCCAGCAGCTTTTGATCATTATATCCCCCTGGAAAAACTACCCAAGAACATTGTGTTCCAGTTATTCCATTCACTTGACTTGATGACTTGAATTGAACGGTGAGTCTATTTCTGCTTGAATTCATGCAGAATTTTATCTCCAATAATTTTAATAGCATATCATGGGCAATTTCACAAAGTATCTGGCATAGTGAGAGTGATCAGTCATGGCACGTGTATGTGTTTATCAGGGAACTAGTTGATAGAAGTAGCTTCTTACAGCTCGGTCTGATTTGGGAGGCTAAAATGGCCAGCTGAGATAGCTGAGTTCACTCATTGCTTTAGCAAAAACCAACATGTATTTTATTTTAGTATAATGTATAAATTAAGCGTTAATGCTCTGCATTTTTTCTCTCTGTGTGTATGTTTCTCTCTTTCAGTCAATGCTATCTCCTAGCAATTTCCTGGACAAGTCCCTACAGTTTTCTTGACAAGATTTTCAGAAGTGATTTGTCATAGCCTTCTTCTTCCTAGAGATGAGCATGAGTGACTGGCCCAAAGCCACCCAGTTGGCTTTGTGCTCAAGGCAGGACTAGAACTCATGACGTCTCAGTTTCTAGCTTGATGCCTTAATCCCTTCACCAAACTGGCTCTCATCTTTTTGTTGAATTCTATTATTTATGTATTGTTCCCAGTCATGTCATGAACTGTTATAGAAAACAGTATAAATTGGCATGAAAAAACAGCAACGGGTTTTTGGGCCAGTCACTCTCTCTGAGCCCAACTCACCTCACAAGATTGTTGTTGTGGGGAAAATAGGAGGAGGAAGGAGTATTGGTATATTCACTTGGGGTATATATGAAAAAAAAATGGTGGGATAAAAATCTATATGAAAAAAGCAAAAATACACAAAATGAATTTCCAAGGCCTTCATTTCTCAAAAACTTGTTTGAGGAGAATGCATTAAATCAAAACAAAAATCATTATAGCATTTACTCAAAAGCTGTGTTTACATTATGATGCTAAACTACAATGCGAATTGCCTCATTTTCATTTAAGGCGGATTCACTTCTTACAGTTCAGCATTTTTATGCAAACAAGATTATAATGGTTTTGTTAAATGAGTCATAGCTTTAAAAGGCAGAGTGAACTCTGTACTGCAAAAGGTTCCCAGGAATCTGCAAAAATAAGCATGCGAAGAAACAAATACGTTCCCCTTCCCAATATTTAATGATAATCTTGATAGATGGCTTAAATCAAGTTAAGTTGGGTCAACTTTCTCCATCAAGATCTGAATGAAAAGAAACCACAGGTAGTAGGTCTCAAAATGTAGGACAATAACCGAATTCAACATATCCAATCCCTAAGAGTAGCAACCAGGTCAATTCCTTGAAATTTACTTTGTCCATGCGGTCCTGTTCCACACCAAACTTCCCTCCATAGCCATGGGAAGCTTGGGGTCCTGATTCAAGCTCTTTCTCCTTGAGGGATCGGTGCTCTTGGAATACATTTTCTCGAAGTTGATGAATGCTTTGGAAGGGAAGCAAACAAACAAATAGTATCATAAGAATAATCCTAATTCTCATAACCAAAACACACAATGATCTGGTCTCATATTTATTCTATATGCTCCCAGAAATCCATGGGACTCTGAAGAAAGCAAGCACAAATAGTTGCCACCTCACAACCAAAAGGAAATGTAACTGGGTGTAGCTTTGCCTTATTCCGACATCCCATTCCTGGTTGTTAATAATTGAACAATCCATAAAGGAAAAGCAATAATGATAATATACTACAGGAAAAGTAATATTTCATAGCTTAATTGAAACTTATATTCTTTAAATAGACTTGACTTTACTGAGATTTCTCCTATCTCTAATTTTATTGTGTTTCTCTTAGATTTTTTTTTCAGTTTTGTTTTTAAACTTTAATTCAACCTTTAAATCATCCTGCTTGAACATGAATTTAAATCATTCATGTGCAAGCAGTATGATTTAAAGGTTGACACATGACACAATTCTAGATATAATTAACCTGAAATATGTAAATGAGACCTCTGTTCTACTGTTCATACCAAATAAATCTTTCTTTGCAGACTTATCACATTTGTGAATGAGGACAGAGATGCTCAGAAAAGGATTTCAAGCCATTGATTTTTAAAAATCCACAAGCATTTTGGTTTTCTTCCAACTCCCAATATGAAATGCAGCTGTAGGAGTTTTTCTGAACTAGAATAGAGATACTATGACAGTTAAAACATTTTAAAGGCTCTGTTCTCATATATTGTTAGAATCAGGTAACTGCTACAATTTTTTTCAAAAATATGTTTTGAAGTAAGTTCAGTGGGAAAACAGGTTTATTAACCTGTCATATTCCTGAACTTTATGGAGAAACAATTATGAATCCTTTCATAATTTTTAAGCTGATATTCAAAAGTTGTTAATTAATTACTTGAAAACACCTTTAACTTTTAGTTACATTGATCTTCAATTCTTCCTCTAGAGAAGTGTTTACTAACCATGACCACTTCCAGGTGTGCTGACTCAAACCTCCAGAATTCTCATCAATGGCTCTGCTGATGGCAGCATTCTGGGATTTGAAGTCTGCACACCTGAAAATGGCTAATTTTCTCTACCTCAGAAACTTTAAGATGAGTGGACTACAGCTCCCAGAATTCCCAGACACACATCTTAAAATTGCTGAGGTTAAGAAACACTGCTTTGGACCACCGCAATTCAGAAATTCCTGAGGTAATGTACCAATATTTTGGGGCTGGATTTATTTCCAAAAAAACCCTGCAAGATCACCCAGGGAACAGCTGTGCTGGCATCATTCAGAAGAACCAAAGATTCTATAGCTCCCAAGAATGTTTTATTGTGGAATGGATTATTTTGCACAGCCTTCATGGAAGTGCTTTTTCTCTCATCCAAGAAGAGCTCACAATAATTGTAACAATGACAGTATAAATAGGATAATTATAACAACAGTTGAGCAATATCTATGGCAAATATAGGGACAGGCTGACCTGATGTTCATGTAATCGAGTTCAGTCATTAACCATCTGTCAAGAATAGATTTCAGGACATGTATTTCTTCCGTAGATAAAGCAAGTTTTCTGTCAGGACTTATTCCAAAGCTAAGTCATGACAGTACTGACTTTTCCTGTACTTACTGCTAATTCTAAACAATTCTTGGCCATTATCAAGTCCAAATTCAGAGGTCTAAGCTCTAGAGCACTTACTGCTCTAGAACAGTACTCCCTAACCAGACCTTTGAAATGCACTGGGGCTGCCACTCCACAAACTCATAGCCATCGTTGCCCACCAATTGTTCTAGAAATTATACCTAAAACTACCACTGGAAATCAGCAAAATATCACAGTATATATATATATATTTAAAATCATTTTACTTGATATGTTCCTGGTGACCAGATCCTTGGACAGTTTTAGCACCCCAGCGCTGTTCTTTTTCACTTACATCATTCTGTAAAGTACATTGAAAAAGAGGTTTTATTACAACAGTTGAACCCAGGTTTTAAGCAAGCGCCATCATTCTATTTCCCTGCCACTACTGAATTTGGTCAATACATTAGACCAAGGACTTCATGTTGTGGACCCATATTTAAGGAAACCTAAAGCAGAATTCCCACATCCTTAGACACACATCTTCCCAACAGTTCTTAAATTCTGTGTTAATAAGCTCATTCGATTTTCCCACTTTCAATTGTAAAAGTGAATTTTTAAAGATAATTTTTAAATTAGTTCAAAATTGTACCACAAAGTCAGGATCTGTCTCCCAATCATCAGCACCATCATCCTGGCTCAGACTGATGCTGTGGCCTGCCGATGCTTTCCACATCTGTAATATCAGAACATGCATGAACAATATTAAAATAAGGTCCAAGGTTTGTTTTTTTTAAATCACCCATTTACCACCATACAAAATGGCTTTCCGTTCCACAGAATCACAACGTATTTCAATGATTAGATGCAGCCAATAATGTTAGCTCTGATAGATTTAACTGATGCCAAAAATTACTGCAAGAAAATTCTCAGAGTAATTTTGGAAGGACAAAATAGTTTCCTCTAGCTATTATTTAACTTCTAAGCATAATTCCTGGCAGCACTTTAAGGAACATCAATACTTGTGGAATTCACTCATTTTTTAAAAAGCATATTGTGAATATAAAAGTTATTTATTTGAAGAAACACTTTATAGGCCTTCTTGATTAGCTAATTCACTTCTGAATATTTACTGCTGGACAACTTTTCATTGCTACCATTACAGGTCTAAAAGAAGTGATTAGGTCGGATATTCTGCATATTTTATACTAACAAACTTCCACTACAACAGAAGCTATCATGCTATTAAGCAAAGCTTTAACAAGGACACTGTTACAATGTTTCTACTCAAAGATAACTGAAGATGCACCAAAATCCCATAAAGTTGATTTACGACATCAAAATATTATCTCACAAATATAATCAACCAAAATAAGGTTGTGGCCTTTATTTACCCAAGAGAAAATCCCAGTGAATTCTCTGCAGTTTATTTCAAAGAAAAAAAAAAGTAGGATTAAGTTACAGCAAATTAAAATGTAACCTTCAGAGATCCAACCCAAAATCAGAGGTGATGAACTGTAGCAAGAATTTTCAGCTTCTCTTCCATTCTAGGCTGCAGTTTCATACTGAAGAAAGGCTGAAGGTTCTGCTCCAACAATAGCTCTTCCAATGTTACACACCAGATGTTGGTTAGCAGTGCAAACGCTTACATTTCCTTTACTGTACCCTTTGTTTTTCCAGCTAATTTCTTTCCAACTACTGTACAGTAGGCTGGACAGAGCGTATCCATGTCATACAAGTCACCAGTGACATAGCAATGTGGAGAAGGTGGGACGGGGGGGGGGGGGGCAGAATGGAAAGCTCAGACAACTCAAGAGCTGCTACTATTATTCTGACTAATACTAAACCAACAATCAAGTAGTAAATATCCCAATCAAGGAACTATCAACTCAGACAATCAAACAGTAAACAGCCTAATCAAGGAACTACCAAGAGGAACACAGCACTGACAGGGCAGATCACTGAACCAAGCTCAGAAATCACCGAGAACTCCACAAAAAAAGGAGAATAGCACTGTGATTTGTAGTTACATTTAGGGAAAGAGAAAAATAGCATTAGGCAAATTAATTCAAGTTATCTAGTAGTTATAATTCCTATCTGATCTGTAATATAAGAGAAGTCAGTGTATTTGTACAGGAATCCCCATATTTAAGGAAAGGATTCCAAGAGAAATTTAATATTTCCCAGTAAACTCACTTTCATAATGGACAGTGTGACATGTTACTGCAGGTATTACAGGAAATCTCTCCTGTATCATTCCGAGTTAATCATTTGAGTCCGAGGTATGCACTGATTGTGTGGCTAAGCTACAACTGGCTCTGTGCTTTTAAAGCAGCCTGGCATGCAAACTGAAGCAGATAAAACTAAATATACTGACCTAAACTACTTATGAAAATTTCCCCAAATCTAGGCAGTGTGAACATTTCAGAAGTAAAGCAGTCTTAATTCACTACAATTAACCCAAATGTGTGCCTAATTGAATTCAGGGAGGGTAATGGTTAATAGTGTGGAACTGAAATCAGGGATTCTATGTTCAACCGCAGAAGCTCACTGGGTAATATTAGACCAGCTACTACTCTCTCTTAAACCAACCCACTTCAGAGGGATCATGAAAGGGAAGAATATTGTTTTAAATATTGTTTTAATGGGTGTTTTTTTAGTTTATTGGCCATTATTTAATTCTTTTAAATGTTTTCAATTTGCGTATATGATGGGTTTTTTATTTTGGCTGTACACCGCCCTAAGTCCTTCAGGAGAAGGGCGGTATAGAAATTTAATTAATTAATTAATTAATTAATTAATTAATTAAGAAAGAAAGAAAGAAAGAAATAAGAATGGGAGGACAGGAGCCTGCCCTGCACTGTTGTGAGCCTCAGCTCCTAAACGAAAGGTCAGATACAAATTGAACAAAAAATTGGGCTCTCCAAGCTCAAAACCTTTGCTATCCCCTCATCCTCACTTATAAACACCTTCTCTCAGTGTGCCCAGTGTTTCCAACAATCCAGACTGTCCAAAACTGTCAAGTGCAAATAACTAGGCACATTTGTTAAATTCAAAGCACAGAAGAGTTTATTATTGCTACCTACACAGAAGAATCCAGCCAGCCAACAGTCAAAGTTAAGTTGGTGCTAGATAAGGGTTAATAGAATTCAAGAGAGGCTGGACTTGGGTCGCTTGTTGGCAACAACACAAAGACTCCAAACTGATGACACATTTAATAAAAAGAAGGACTGGGGGCGACATGATAGGAGTGTTTCAATATCAAAGAGACTGCCATAAAGCCCCTCCCAAGCCCCTGAAGGCAGAAGCAGCAGCAATGGATGAAAACTAATCAGGATACAGCCGACCTAGAACTAAGGAGAAATTTCCTGACAGAACAATTAATCAGTGGAATTACTTGCCTTCAGAAATTGTGGGTGCTCCAACACTGGAGGTTTTTAAAAAGAGATTGGACAATCATTTGTCTGAAATAGTATAGGCCAGTTTCCTGCTTGCACAGGGTGTTGGATTAGAAGACTTCCAAGGTCCCTTCCAAGTCTGTTATTCTGTTTTCCTATTAACCCAGGGCCTTCTTGCTCAGCCTGCTTTTCTCCTACAAAAACGTACATTTCACAATCTCATTTCTGATCATAGTTTTGAAATGTAGTCTGCCTTTTATACAGTAATTGTTTAGCAGGAATGTGACATCGTCTTCAAAACTGAAAAACAGAGGAGCACCAGGGCAAGTACAAGGAATGTACATTGCTGCAGGACTTTTGTAAATTCAGTTTGGTCATGAGTCAGTGTGGAGAAAGCAAATGGCAAATCAAGAAAACATACATGAAGGTCACAACCCTCAATAGTCTCTAGGTACAATTCCTGCTAGAAGAATAGAAAGGAATGATGGGAGGAAAGAACTGTTAAAAGCAACCAAGAATTCTAGGCAGTGTATCTTAAATGAAACACAGAAATTTGAGTTCAATTTTTGCAGAGACATACTTTGCACTAAAAACCCTAAAAAGCAAGATTACTTTGATCTTGAAAAGAGATTAATCTACACTTTGCACTAAAATCCTAAAAAACTAAGATTAATATTATTTTGATCTTGAAAATAAACCAATGTATAAATAGTTAAATTAACACCCCATAGATATTTAAAGGCTGGCTAATCTACTGCTATACTGTTCTCAGACTGGATGAATCAAATATCTCCTTGCCAGTAGCCCATGAGTAAGATTTTGTATGACTTACTGAATCACAAGCAATGAATATTCCATCCCCAAAAATTCCATTCCAATCCCATTCCAAAAATCAGTTCTGGTACCAAATCTACTTCTGCATTTATGTCCACAGAAGCAACAAAACATCCACAGCTATCAATGTGGATTTGACATATGCAAATCTCCATACTAATCAACAGTGATCACATTTAATTGATCGGCTAGCTTCCATGATTTACCAGCACACTTCTTGAAATTTTTTGTGTGTGAATACATACATAGAGGCCCTACTTAAAATCACAAAGGAGCATCTTGGCTCCCAGTAAGATCATCTCCTAATCTTCTAAAATGGCACAGCAGATAAATAATACCTTGAAAACAGGTGCCCTTCAGGACCTTTTGAGTTGTCCTAATAAAATGATTGCCCCTACTTAGAACTTGGATCCTTTTTAAAACCTGTTTTACTTTCCAGAGGGGAAAAAAAAGAGTTTCCACTTCAACAATTTCCAGCTTTTAAAAGGGTGTCCTGCCTAACTGTGCTTCCAAAGGGATTTTCTTTTTTTAAGGAAGGAAGCCAACCCATTCCCCTACCCGCAGATCCAGCCAGGAAAGCATTAGTCACGCGCCTGCAGACCCGGACCCGCTTCTCCTGCCATACCCACCCTACCACCTCGCGCTGATCAAAGACGGCGAAAGAGGAACCGTCCCCGTCCTCTCTCCTTTCTGTATTCAAGAAGCAAAGGAAGGAGGTGGAGAGGAGCGAGCCAGGAATCAGCCGGATCGCATCCTCCCGACCGGGCAAAGCGCGGGGGGGGGGCCGAGAAGAGAAGAAGGGTTCGACACCCCCCCCCCTTTTTTTTTTGGATCATCGGCCACGCAGCCGGAGAACAAAGAGCCCTCGAAGCAAAGAAAGCCAGGCAGCCGCCAGGATGCCAATTGGTGCCCCCCCGCCGCCCCATCAGCTTTGCCCGTGAGGAGTCTGCAAAAGTCAAAAATCGCAGGCGCGGCCCCACCTTGGGCTCTGCATCAGCGCCGCCTCTGCCCAGATTCTGATCGCGGAGTCGCAACCGAGATCCACGCCAGAATTACTTCGCCAGGTCGGCCTTATTCTTTCCCCTGCCCGGGGTTTTTCTTTTCTTCCCCCCCACCCCTCTTCCTTTCCCTTTTATTCTTTTCTTTCAAAGAGCACCAATCTCGGCCGCGCCATCCATCCCGCCGGGCGAAGGGAAAGCCGCTATAAGAAAGAGCCGGCCGGTCCACGTTGCCCTCTTTTCCTCCCCCACCCCGAGGAGGGAACCGAGGAGCCCCCGGCAAGGACCCGGGTTCCTGTCACTTACTTTGCGGCCAGCCCACTTCCCCACTACCCAGGCGCCTTCTTTTCCGACGCTCCTCGTCTCAGCCTGCTGGCCCTTCCGAGCTCTGCCGAGCACTGCAATTTCCGCCTCTCCCAAGATCCCGTTTCCTGTTTTTTAGCATGGCGCGTCATCAGGTGGGAGATGGCCGCGGCTTCTTCAGGGTGGGCTTGCAGGAGGCGAAAAGACCTCCGCATCCCTCCGTGTCCTTTTTTTTAAAAAAAACGAACAAAAGATGCCGGGGTTCTTCGGCGCGCTTTGCTTTCTCTGTCTGCAACGCTGGCTGAACGGAGCGTCTGGTTCGCCCTCCCGCGCAATTTAAAGAAGCCTTTGCCTGGAAAGAAGCAGCGCGCCTGCGCCCCCCAAATTAATAATTATAAACGGCACGCGGGGGTGGAGGTGGATTGGCTTCGACTTCCGACCATCCTTGCGACTCTTCCACCGGCTGGTCTCCTTCAAAGGGCATCTTCCCCACACACCCACACCCTAAAGCGCATCTCCGGCCGGGGAGTCTGAGAGCCCATCTGGGCAACCTCGTGCAGGACCTTTGCGAATGACCAACACTGTTGCCCGGACGCCCAAAAGTTTTGTAGTCCCAACACTTTAAAAGTAGCTCCCCCCCCCCAAAAAAACCCTCGCAAACCTAGAAGGGTCAAAAAATTGTTCCTTCAACTGATCTCCCAACCTTCAACACAGGTTTGGCTTGGCGGAGCACGCGCGCTGCGCCAACCCGGGCGGGGATTGCGCGCGCGCGAGTGTCTTCTTAGGGAGGCATGCAAAGCATGAGCTGAGGAGGGGGCTGGACTGGCGGGGAGAGAAGCGGGGTCGTCCCCGTCAGTAGCGGCTTCTTGCCGGCGCGTTTCTGTCTATCCGCAGGAGCAGAGGCTCGGGAAGCTCCGTCTTGAGGAAGAAGTTCAGCAGGATCAGGCCGAAGCGGGAGAGCGAGTATTTTGGCCAGTATTCTTGCTAGCGAATCTCCCGCTTTCCGCGCCAAGTTTCTGGAAGAGCGGAGCGCCGTGATGCCGAGCATGCGCAGAAATGTTTCTGATGGGGGGGGTCGAGTCTTTTTTAGATATATGTAACTTTGATTTAAAAGTAACCCGCATTCATCTCACATTTTAAAAAGGTGTTTGAAATTGTGCCTTGACAATGATTTTTTTTTAATATTAGAAAATTAATTACGGGGCGCCATGCTCCCCTATTGGAAGTCACTGGTATTAAAGAAAACCATGAATAAAATGGTTAGACTTGCCAAATGTTAATTTAATTAGCTTTAATTTACAGCATTAAGCAATTAGGACTCAAAAAACATGATTTCACATGTTTATATAGCTGCCTACCAAGTGTGACTCTGGGCTGCTCAAAACAACAAAAAATATAAAAATATAAACACAACATACAACTATACTTAAACCACTATTAAAAATTAAATAAAGCATAAAACATATACTAAATTAGAAATTTAAATATTCCTAAATATATAGGTAGTCCTCGACTTACATCCATTCATTTAACAATGATTCAAAGTTACAACAGCCTCAGAAAAAGTGACTTACAACCTGTACTCACTCTTACAAGTGTTGCACCACCCTCATGGTTAAAAAGTAAAGGTTTCTCCTGTCCTGTTGTGTCTGTAGGCGCCGTGCTCATCTCCGTTTCTTAGCCTAGTGTGCCAGTGTTGTCCTAAGACATTTCCCTGGTCATGTGGCCAGCATGACTATATGCTGAGGTGCATTGAATGCTGTTACTTTCCCACAGAAGCGGTACCTATTTATCTAATTGCATGTACATGCTTTCAGATTGCTAAGTGGGCAGGAGCTGGGCAAGTAATGGGAGCTCATCCCATCGTGCAGCACTCAGGTCTCAAACTGTCAGCTTTTCGCTGACAAGCTCGTCATCTTTAAGCCTCTCGTGGTTTTGTGACATTTACAACTGGTTGCAGAAATGAAGGTGATGTGCAACCTTTTTTATTAATCTGTGTAGTGACCACCTGAAATACAGTCTCATAATTAGGTCCAACTTGACCTCAACAACTTATGCAGAAATTCTAGCCCCACTGTGGTTGTAAGTAAAATTCTACTTGTAAAGCACATACTACAAAACAATACTGATGAGAAAAATCAGAATATAAAAATCCTAGAATATAAAACTTTTTTCTAACAATGCAAATTCCATAATCCTTTATGAATATTTACACAATTATTCTAAGTGCTAACAATCGCACATATCTTTATAAAGCCTTACAATTGTTATTTACTCAGACCTTCAGGAAGAGGCAGTGTACACATTCTAGAAAAGTGCTTCTCCCTATTTCAGCTGTAGCCAATGGTTTCTATCCATGATAGCTGGGGAATTCTGGAAGTTGAAATTAGAGTAACAGAATAACAGTTGGAAGGGACCTTGGAGATCTTCTAGTCAAGCAGATCTTCTAGCTCAAGCAGGAAACCCTGTACCATTTCAGATAAAGGGTTGTCCAATCTCTTCTTAAAAACCTCCACTGCTGGAGCACCCACAACTTCTGGAGGAAAGTCATTCCACTGTCAGAAAATGTACGACAGAACAAATAATCACTGGAACAACTTGCCTTCAGAAGTCCCATCCATTTTAAAATTGCTGAAGTTGAGAAACTGCTGTAGCGTCCCTCCCCCCTTTCTTCCTTCTTCCATTGTCCACAGTTCTTTTGGACATCACTGACAGAGGTATCTCCAAGCCCATGGCTGAGATGAGAGATCAGTCTCTGCATTTCATTCTTACCAAGTTCTGTAAAGCAATTAATCCCGATAAGGTATTATTCACTAGGAGTCAATAATACTGACTCAAAGCCATAAATATACATATATAACATGGAAATTGAGATAGCTGAAGGATGAACTTGTGAGGCACGCAAACTAAACAATGGTCAGATAAGAGGTGGTTGCTTCCACAGAAGAATAGGAACATGACAAACTAGGGACCTTCCCTAGTTTCTTAGACTTTAAAAGTGAGTGGAGAGATCTGTACTTTCAGTCTTCAGACTATATTCTGTTAATATAATTTTACAATAAAATAGAGCTAGTACTTCTGGGTGCGCTTCTTGTCTGGATGACCTCACAAGGTTGACAATGAGAAGAGTTATTTTTGGTTTACCTCACACCTTTAGATTGTTTCTTGCTTGCACCAATATACTACAGGAGCATAAACGTAGTGCTCGGTCCATATGATTCAGAAGTTGATTGATTGATTGATTGATTGGTTCAATTTATATGCCGCCCTTTTCTGGAGACTCAGGGCGATCAAGTTGCCCATGATCTGAGACTAACTGAACTGTTGCCACTTGCTAGAAATACAAGGCGATTGGAAAATGCTCACCACCTAAGAGGGTGGCCTGGTGTGACACAAACACTCTTTGAAAGGTCTACGATGTTGCATATGGGGGTTCCCACCCTCAGATTATGAGCCATGGTATGTTCCTCATTATGAGCATTCAGCTTCTAGCAGTATGTGACATCATGGTCAGGCATGAAATTTCCAGCTACCTTTCTACTTGTGCCGATACTCACAGTTGCCGTCAATTTTTAAAAAGTTTATTTTTATTTTTTATCAACATATTCAAATGTAGTCTTTTGTCTATCGTTAATCATTATTCATCTTATTAACTTCCATTTGCTAATTAGTTGTTTGAGTCTCTTCTACCATCTCCTTCATTTTAATACCTTTCCTTCTCTTCTTCCCTTCTCTCGCCTCTTCTGTCTCTACTTTCCTCATTCCTCCCCTCCTTCCCTTTTCTACTTCCTCTCCTCTTTCCCCTCTCCTCTTTCTCCCTTTACCCTTTCTCCTTCTTTCCCTTCTTTCTTCCCCTCCTTTTCCCATTTTCTTTTCTTCTCACCTCCCAACTCTTCTTCCCCCTTTCTACTCCTCTTCCCTTTTCCACTCCCTTGTTGTTTCCTTTTTCAATTCAATCTGATGGTATTTGAGCAGCCCTGATTTCTATTCATATACATCTTCATTTCAAATTTTTTACTTTATATCTCTTTTTACATTCCTGTACATTATTAATCAATCCATGTGTCATCTGGGTATAACATTTTTGTGCCCTCATCTTCATAATTTATCATCATTTCCTAATACATAAATTTGTCTTTCCCTTTTCATTTAATTTTAATATACTACAACTTAATCATCCCAAAATTCTTATCTTTACCATGTTTATTATCTATACTCATTTTCTATCTATTGATAAAAAATTTCCCCATATGTTATAATACTCTGACTCTTCTTTCCCTTTAATTGCCAGTGTCAACCTATTCATTTCTGCACATTCCAATATTTTCTTAATTACCTCTCCCTTTGTAGGAATTTTTTCTGTTTTCCAATTTTGTGCAAATACAATTCTCACTGCTGTTATTACATGTATTATCAAATGTCTAAACAGTTGCCGTAAATTTGCTACTAAGCTACATGGATTAATATAAGAGTTTGCTAGCAGAATAAGGGCCTCAAGGTATAGTGTCCTACATGATGTAGGAAGTTCTCCTGGACTCATTTTTTATCCTCCCCCACACACATCCATTGCTGCCTGCCTAATGAGTCAGATAGTGTAGCATGGCCAGTATTCTTGCGGTGTGAAGACTCATGTGGTATTAGGAATTTTCTGTCTCCACTCTGCAAGGCACCATTAACTCCCAAACTGCCAACTTATAACACAGTAGTTTATATGTTGCTGCCAAAGACATCAGTAACAAAAGTTGATGAGGTTAGCAGCTATCTATATCAGGTTTGTATTAGTAGGAACTGATTTAGACTGTAAGCACTCTAACTTCTGATGCAGCATATATTTTGTGGCTAGAAATCTAACTTGAAGCCCAACAATATTAAAAGTAGCAGACGTTGCTGAATTGCATGCCCACATACCAGAACAAATGAACTGTAGTAATTAGCATAGTGTGTGAATCCAGAATTCTATCTATGAAGGAAAAACTGTAGCTGAAACAGTTCTGGGCAGGAACAAGGCCCATCATATGGAAAAATCCCCCTACACTTAATGCTAATGAATTTGAAGCATTTTAATAAACTTCTGAGCCATTTATTTTGCTTTAACATATTCTTTTTGCTTTTACACTAAATTTGATTTCGTTTTTATTTTTAAATACTTTGAGGAATTTGTACATTGCTCCTGGATTCTATGCAATGGGAAGTGTTACAGAAACAATTTTAAACATTGATAGCTGGTATGTGTTTATTACTAAATACATAAATTGCAATTGGTTTCACCAGGGGATACATGGATTTCATGATCTTGCCTCTCCTGTTAACAACTTAAATGTCATGGTAAGCCTATGCAGTGTAATGCAAAATGAAATTGTGCAAATGTAGAATAGAATTGTTCTCAAATGAATTTCACAAAATTCACAAGCAGGCAAGCAGGCTTCCTGTTTATTAAAAATTTGTTCCAGGTACAATCACTTCTTACTTACTATCTGATTGGATGATCAAAAGAAACTAAAAATAATTCCCCAAGTCTTCATTTGCACAGCTAGATAGGTTTAAACTTGGCATAAATCTTTAGAGTTAAGATGAAACCATATAATTAGCTATTCTCTAAAATCTGTATACGTCTTCATGTCTGTTAACACCATTGTAACTTTTACTGTCTGGGTAAATGTGAATAATTATATTGGGATTTACAATGTATTATATTTTAAACTGCTGCACAGTTACTTTTATTGTTTTATTTTATAGCAGGTCATTTTACTGAATTGTTTTATTGAATATTGTTTGTTGTACTACTCTGTGTTGCTTTGGATCAGAAAGAAAGGCAGCATAAAAGTAAAATAATAGTTTATGTAGCTCACACAGCATTTTCCTCAGAGTGACTATTCTACTTGCTGTTGTGCCAAAAAGACAGATTAGGGATGGTGGAAGCAGTATTCCACCTCAATGATGATAGAAAAGATGTTACCATAAAGGGAATCTGTTTGATTATTTTATATATAGCTTCAGTATGATCATGCTGAAGATTAAATTCCTTAGTTTTAATATCTAAAATTCAGATTAAAATGCATGCATATCAGCTACAAGTACTGAGCAGCTTTAAAAAAAAGGCTTCTGCATTTTTTTGCTGTTATCTGATAGTTATCTGGATTTGTGGAGCCCAGATCTGGTGGATTTAATGCATACAATCATTCCTTGGTATCTATCATTATAGCAAAGCAGAACAACTATTAACATTCAGATTTTAAATTTCTTGATTGGTTTATATAATAGTAGCATATTATATTACATATTTGCAGCCCACTGCCTTGTAAGATGAAACAGATCTTATAAAACTCTCTGTACCAAAGGAAGCATTAATATGTCACAAGAAATTTCATTTGCATTAATATCTGAATTACCACTTAAAAACATCTCAAGCCTCATCACAAGATAATAGCATTTTATTGGCAGTGGAAAAAATGCTTCAGAAATTTATTGAAAGAAAGCAATAAATAATACTGTGATAAAAATAGTTCAAAGTACTTAGACTGTACATAATTTGTTACATTATTCAAAGTACATATAAGGTTAATAGAAAAAATAGTAACAATGAATTCAAGTTGTACAATTTAAAAAGAGCCAAAATCAAAAACAGAAAAAAGACATGCCATGTATATTATTGCATAATAAATAATGCACCATGATCTGAATCTCCTTGCTGGCTTCGTAAGATGCTATTTAAAAATGAATGATGCATTTTCTACTTATACTGTTTGCAATGACTAAAACTATTAACAACTAAAAAGTCTGGATTTTAAAACAAGCTTATAAATATATCTAAAAGATGACATAAGAAAAGTAAGGCCTTTTTAATAGTTGCACTACCACATGCCTCCATGTGTTATGCCCTTAGCATCTTTGTCATTAGGCAGCAGTGCATCATGATTGGTCCATTAAAAGAACTGCATCAATATCTTTTCACAAACATTTTCACATCAAAATACAGAAAGGGAGCACTCTGTGTTGCCTGTCAAGTACTCTTAGTAGCTATTCTTGCTTAACAGAAAATATTTCCATTTATGGCTTGCTTATGCTCAATCAATGAACATAGACTGTACAAATACAGCCACAAAAAGTAGTTATAAATGACCTTGTTAGGTCTCATATGTTTCATAATGTTCTAGAAATTCCCGCATTTATGAATGTAAAGCAAATTGTACTAAACAAAAGCCTTAAATAAGAATACACACTAAATAATCAAATGTTAAGTTTAAAAGGTACGGTTTCTAACGGAAATGGAATCAGGTACCATGCCTGCTTTGTTAATAAACATATGTCTCTCTGAAAAAAAAAAAGGAATTATTTCAATTTTTAGAGCTAGCTAGCATTTTTCAAACGGCAATATATATATACTGCTTGGTGTCATGATGTCTTTACAAAGATTGTAAAAAAATTTCACCTTCACTTTATTAAACTCATTACTGGTAATTACAATAACTGCATAATTTACAATAAAGCCCTATATTAATTATAGGGACAGATACATACAAGCATTACAGTACATTCAGATGAAAATACTAAAATTAACATAAAGTAATAACTTGATTGACAGACAATTCTAATAGAAAATTAAGTAATGGAACACACATACACCCACATAGGTATAAGAAACATTTAATCTAAAATACTTTTTATAGTACTCACAAATTCACTCGCTAATTAAAAACTCTGTAATAAAATATTTCAAAGTGTTCATTTAACAAGTATTAACAGATTAAAGATTTCAGCTGTTTCCAAAATATGGTCATTGAGTTCAAAGTGGTTCAGCTCATCTGTAGAAATAGTGGGGATAAACTGAAAGTAAAATGAACATTAATTTCAAAACATTAGAAACTGCCATCAGTATAATGAAACAAGGAAGAGCAAGTATGAAAGAAAATAATAACCTTCATCTATCACATTTCAATCAAAAAAGAGGAATAAAAAGCTCCCACAATCTGATTACTTGCCACAGGACCAAATTTAATCCCACACCCATTCCCACAATAACTAGCAATATGAAAGGCTTCACTTAGGTCTGACAACACTTACAAGCTACAGGAATGGCTATACATTATATTCTCTAAGTTTAGGATGATCAGAGAATACTCCATGGAAATTTGACAATTCATTGCTTGGATTAGAATACCTTCCTAACAAAAGCATATACAATATAACTATGTATGTGGCTACCTTCCTATACTTGCTACATCTACCAAAATACATTTAGAAGTAGCAAGTATAGTATATTTAGCTGCACCAAAAAGATGTTTTATTTACTGAACCTGATCTACTTAAGATAATAATATTTCTCTAACACAGAATTTTTAATAAACAATATAATTTATAGCCCATGTATATTTGCTGTAATTTACATATAAATCAGGTTTGCTCTGAAAATGACAAACCACTTCTAACTCATGGAGTATGAGAAGCTTCCTTTGAAGAGGTCAGAGCAATAATTTCTATTCTTTTCCCTTCTTTCTGCTGCAGGTGCCCTAACTCCTTCACTGGAGTAGTTATTCAGAATACTTTGAGAAAGAAGAAGTTGGTGAAAGCCACCACCTCACCTTTTCTCTTTCAAGAGCTAAATTTGCAAATACAGTTATATTAAGCATAACGTAAGCTGGTTATGTTGCACAAAATATGAGTAAGCAAAATATTTAATTTCCTTAGGGCAGGCCTAGACAAGGCTGGGCAAGAAGGGATATGATGAGGTAGAGGGTTTGGATTTATTTTCTGTAGCACCAGAGGATAAGACAAGAACCAAGGAGTATGGAAACTTGAGAGAGAGAGATTCAACCTTGAAATAAGGAGGCATTTCCTGACTGTGAGAACTATTAAGCTATGGAATGGCTTGCCTCCTTAGTCATGAGTCTCTAGCACTGAGGTTTTCAAGAAAAGATTGGACAGCCATTTTTGTGAGATGGACTGCCAAGGTCCCTTTCGATCTTACGATTCTATGTCAGGATTACTGGTTCATGTAATCAGCAAACTGATTTATAAATTCGTAACTTGGAATATTACACAATGAATTTTAGTTGCCCTAATCTTCAATATGCCACAGTCATTGGAGTAAAACTTCGAATAAAATAAATGAATATTGTTCATCGGTGTGTCACTTTTACTTACCAATGAAAGTCTTTAACATGAATAAGTTCTTATTGTAGCAGAATCCAATCTTTGTGTTGCTGATACATTGCCTATTTCAACAACAATCAAGAAGACATGCAGAATATAGCATGCAGTTAGTATTACACAAGAAAGTTACAAAAGGTTAACTACACAGAATGAAGCATTCCTGGTTATGCTTTCGCTTTTCCAAGCTTCAGTATATATTTGAAATCATTTCATAAAGAGCTCATAAGTTTTGAACATACTGAATGCATGATTATTAAATGGGTTTTACTGACTGAGCTATACATCATCCCCATTTATCTGAGCAGGCTAAAATAACTTAGTTTCTCACCACAGTGTAAAGAGCTAAAGCTAAAAGGCAGAACACATGGTTTTGTGTATGATCCTGGAAATCTCCAGGCTGGGAAAGACTGTTTGAAATCTTGTAGTTCTAGTACAAGACAGCACAGTATTTATTTTTTATATATAAAATATTTTTATATGTAAAAAATAAAGCTTACAATTCTGATCCTAGTAGACAAAAGCTGGAGATAGGTACTTAAATTACCAGGCACATTTTGTAGCCCCTCATCAACCAATTTAAAAATTGGACTGCAAAAAGCAGTCTCTAGGATGTTAACCACACACTGAATAAGATATGTATTGCAAGTTTTAAATCATTTACTATTCATTTTTGTGTCATACAGACTTTTTTCTATTAAGAATTCTTTGATTTCTTTAGTATTAGAAACTTGAACTTGAGAACAGTATCAATGTGTGTGTATAATCTTTATTTAATGCTTTGCCCTGATGAACTGGACATCAGGATTTACAGAAAATAATTAAATCTATTTTGAAATTGTCTCTCTTTAAAAATTAATGACTGACTGAAAGATAAAACTTTTTTATTTGGAGCTGAATGACCTCAGGTAGTTGGGGGAAAATGAAAACAACTGCAAATTATCAAGATGGGAATCAAACAGCAAGATAATAAAAGTAAAATAAAGACCAAATTGTACTAAATTTGTAATATTGTAATACTGTAATATTGATTAAGGCCCTTCATAATTTAGACTGATATCTGAAGGATATGTACCTGTCCAAATTTTGAGGACCATCCTCGGCATCTCAAGGGTGTGAAGAGTGTTGTGCTAGAAGGGCTTTTCTCTGTCATGGCTCCCATGACAGCCCTATCTCTAGACACTGATATCTACCTTTCAGTATCAGATGTCAATGCCTTTTACTCTCTCACTGAAGATATAGTGTCCACAGGCAGACCATTCCAGTAATAATATTTTTTAAAATTACTTCTTTGTACAATAACCCTCCATTTAGGAAAGTTTAATGATGGTTCAAAGTTACGATGGACTTGGAAAAAGTGAGTTACAACCCATCCATGAAATTAGGACTGTCGTACCACCTCCCTGGTCATGTGATCACAATTTGGTGCTTAACAACCAGACCACATTTACAACAGTTGCAGTATCTTGGGATCACATGATCGTGATTTGCAACCTTCCCAGCCAGCTTCAAAATCAGTTGGCAAAGCTGAATTCACTTAACTACTGTGTGATCTGCTTAATGACAACAGTGATTCACTTAATGATAAAATGGTTGTAAAATTGGATCTGCTCATGTGATGATTATCTTGACAACCACATCACTTAGCTATCAAAATTCCAGTGCCAACTGTGGTCATAAGTCAAGGACTGTCTGTACCATATTATCTTGCTGTTTAATACATGACACAAGGTATTTTGAATAATAATGGACTATAAATACTTTCAATAAATAAATACCAAATTATATTTTAGCATTTCCCTGAAAAGATACATTGAAATCATCTTAATACAGCAGTAAGCTGATAAACATTTCCATTTTTTTTACTTTTTGTCTTA
>JANHZT010005095.1:48923-59499 GCA_032468215.1 Stegonotus admiraltiensis
ATCAAAAGCCGCTGAGAGATCTAATAGGACCAGGATAGAGGAACAACCTCTATCCCGAGCCCTCCAGAGATCATCAACCAATGCGACCAATGCCATTTCCGTATTCTCAAAGATGCTTCTCAAAGAAGCATCTTTGAGAATATTTACAACTATGCAGTCTTTTAGTCAATGAAAAACAATTGAATTAAGATAACTGTATTATTTATTATATTTATCACATTTATTTCCTATCAGTTTTTATTAATGACTCAGGGGGCATACTGTACATATTGCTACCCCCAAAACAACCATCCTGTGAAATTAGTTGGGCACTAAAATAAGGACTAGTCCAGGGTCACTCAACCAGTTTGTATGCCTAAGCAAAGATTAGAATTCAGTCTCCTGTTCTCTAGTGTAGTGCCTTAACTGCTATGCTAAACTGGTTTGGTTCTAAAGTTTGAACATTTAATAAATTATTAACAGTATCGAAGCCAAAGAAGCAAAAGTCTACCTTTAATTTCATTCAGGCTTCCTTCTCTTCTTCTTTCAAGTTCTTTCCGGTCATAATTTAATCTTCGGAGACACATAATGCCACACTGGAAGCTATTTCTTTAAAAGTGTTTTTTAAAAAAGAGAGATTAAGCACTGTGATTGAAATGTTTATTATTAATTACTATTCTAAATATATTTACCTGTGAAAACTGTCTACCATTTTAAGTTGACCACGAAGATCTTTTTTAGTTAAATGGTCCAGCATTCTAGCATCAACAAGGCATTCCATAAAATAACTGCGATACTGAGGAAGCCCCAAACTAGGAAGCCATTCATTGCCAATCCATTCGTGGTTCATATCACCATAGGCTAAAGTCTACAAAAAATACAGCAAAGGGTTATTTGAAATAAGGAGCTTTTATATATAAATCAGGGACTGAATCCAGCATTTTTCTCTACTATAATAGGAACTGCTCTAAGCAGGGTCTTGTTTTCCTGACAGAATAAAAGATGTTAATGGTTCTAGTTTTTAATCCCCTATAGCTCTTAGCATACTGGTAGTTAAAGAAGCAATCTCCGAAGCATATTTTTAGATGATACATGGGATTGGAGGGTAAAACTGAAAAAGATTGCTTCTCCTCTGTTCACCTAGAAGCTTCAACAGATCAAAAATATTTGCAAAAGAGTTCTGCTACATTTACCAAAAGTCAACACAAAAAGTTTCATTTGTGGCAAAACTCACAACTTAAAATTTAAATCTACCTCACACTACTTTTATTATCTGATGTTCACTAAAAAAACAGATGAAGTATACATGGGAGATGAATCTCCATCAATATTCTCCGAGATCATATCAAACAGGAGTAATTCTCTAATATGCATCCATTCCTGCCTAGAAATATACATTAGCGTTTCTCATTTCATATATTTACCACCTACTATTAAAAAATAAGTAGACGCTATTATTAAAAGAAGCCTAACGTCTTCTGATTCTGGAAGTTCTAACTATTTATATAATCTCAACTCCCAGTCTTAAGAATGCATGTTGATTTATTTATTCAATTTCTCAATCAATGACTCTGGGCAGCTTACAATTCAATTCAATTTTATAATTTTTGCAGATTTTAAAAAAAGCACCTGTCAGTTAAACATCGGGAGGTAGAATGTCTCACTGCGAGGCAACTCTGGGTTGCTTACAAGGTTAAACATTAAAGCCATAAAAATTTACATATATAAACATTCAAATTTATTGTTTTTAATATGGTACGCCAACCAGAGTCACCTTGCACAGAGATGGGCAACAACAAATTTAATAAATAAATAAATGTCAATTTCTAAAGTCTCTTAATATTTCAAAAATGATTCTGAATATGAATATTTAAATAAGTATTCTGAAGAAAAACTGATTGATGTGCTTCTGTTAAATATATAAATAAGCACTGAAAATTAGATTTTACGATTTAATAAATTTTAGCTAAAGTTTAAACATGTAAAAGAAAAGTCTCCAACCTGAGCCCAGCTTCCTTCCTCATCTTCCTGACGTTAGATAATTAGAAAAAGTAAAAGGACATACAGATGTTAGTATTTATAAGTTTAGTAATTTAAGTAAACACAAGGTAATGACCACAATCCAGGGGGCAAAGGAACTAAATAACCATGTAAATCCATATAAAATTATTCTCAATAGAAATTTTATCGCTACATGTTTTACTAAGTGTACTTATCTACCCCAAACAGTAAATATTTTTGAGTGTAAAATTATTCTCCTGGATTGTGGTCATATTTCAATAGTGAAAAAAGCAACATGCTATTTCAAGATAAAAGAACCATGCATCCAAAATTGTGCATATATGCATCTCTCTTAATATATTTATACCTTCAGGAAAATTGAAAAACCACATACTGCTTTATTTTTCCACACAAGAAGTAACCTCTATATAAAAACTCAAGGAAAAATTTAAGTAGTGGCATCTCACACAAAATTAATGTATTGATCTTCTTTGAAGTAACGGTATAGACAGGCAAATGTTCTATTCTCCCTTCACGTACACAATGATCTTGGTGGAAAAACATTTTACAGCATGGCTGATAAGTGGGTTAGTCATTAAAATCAATCATAATTAGGAATCTAGTTATATTAAAATTTCTATTTTTCCAGATGTACATGATTCAAGCAATCAAGAAGTAGGAACACTTCCACAACTAACCGTTTGTGGTGTAGATGTAAGATTTTCCATTTCTTCATGCGTTACCCAGACATTTCCTGTAGTCTAAAATGACCCCATAGTGAACCAATCACATCCAATGAAAGGAAAGCAGTAACAAAGAGGAAAGGTTGCAGAATATATAAGCAACAGGTGTGTTTTAAGGAGCAGGCATGGGCAAAAGCAAGTTTCAAGACTATTAAGTATAAGCTCATGTGAAAAGCAAGCCCCACTTATCTCTATTACATACGAAACTATATTTAAATATAATTGTAATAAATACAATTGCTATATTAGATTTCCAGACATGATATTTATGCTGAGTATTTCAATTAGATTTTGGAGAATGCTTCAGTTGCTTCTAAGTTATTTGCCACAAACATCTATTTTCTCATCCGGAAAAATAAGATACAGTACTTTAGCAGGTCTTCTTCTGCACATTCATCTCACATTTTTTAGTTTATCGTAATACTCTAACAACAAAATTGTGATTTGTAATCCTGGATTTAAGAACAAGTACAAACCACATTTTACTATTGGTAGTAGAACACAAACAGAACATTCTTTATTACAAATCAGAAAGTAAGTATAACATGCAAGTTCAAGATTTAATTATGTACCAGTAAGCCATTATTTGACACTTTACATTAATCACCCCAGGGAATTGACAAGTTGGCTTTTAAGATCCAATTATTCTTTAATTGTCTTCCAATTTTCTTTCAAATCAGTCTTTATCCATAGTTATTTTCATAAGAAGAAGAGTCATCGTGAATCCTGTCATCCAAATGTTTTTAAATTACAGTTCGCAAAATATCCAGTTAGTCTAACTATTAGCAATGTTAGCTGGGAAATGAGGAAATTGTGGTCCAACAGTTTTGGAAGAAATATGATTAGGGAAAGCTATGCTAGCCCTTACTTGCTGGAAGGGAGATGCATATACACAGCCAGAATAAATTCCAATTCAGATCTGGATGCATATCCACATTACAGTTTTCATCTACTTCCCATTGAATTTGCTGATGCTAATCTCACAGTGATCATTACAAATAAAATGAAATTAAAATGTACTGGACAAAAATACTAGACTAAATGCATTATGAAATGTATCTAATTGAAATTTACCAATGGTGACCCTTGCTTATTAGAATATTACTTGGATAGAACGGTAGTACTATTTGCTTTATCAAATTACCCATATGTAAAGTATTTGGCATCTAAGTGATTTTGGCACATGTCTTGCATGAGCAGGAAAGGGACTTTCAATTTCCTAAGAAAGCCTGTTAAATTTCTCTCACTTTTTTCTATCCTGCATATCTCATCCTGCATCATTGTAGAAAGCTACTGATCTTCAGGAACAGATTTGTGGCAAAGAAGGTGAATACATGACAGAAAAACTACAGCAGGCACAGTTCCACTGAATCCAGTCTCTTCTGGATTCAGGTCAGTAGAAATTTAAAGCTAAGGTCCATAACCACTACTTGGTCTCAGTAGCCAAAAGTAAGCTTCATTCCTTCACTGTATTATCATTTTTAAAACAAACCTCTCTTCCCTGCAACATACCCTAAACATTGTAGTAAGACAAACCAGGTTGTAATCCTTTCTTTAGAACTAAGTTGGAGGACTGTCTGCTACTTCACTTCTAAAGTACTTCAATGGCCTTGCTCACCAGAGAAATTGTATGTCAGCTTTTAAATTATAAGTAGCTTAAGAAAAAAGTAACAAGTTATTACCGACTTATTTAAGCAGTTTATTTATCATTTTCTTCTTAATGTTCTCACAATACCTCTATTTTTTTCTCTCAAGAGCATCTTCTTATTCAAGAGAATAGCTTATGCCCATAACAAACGTGAATGGGTACAAAGTCTGATTTTCTCATCAATCTCTTTATGTCATTGTCCAAGTTCTCTTACCGTTCTTGATGTAGGAGGAGCCGATGGACTTGTTAGTGACATAATTTCTTGTATGGCAAGTCTCAGTTTTAACCTATGTAAAGGATTACTGATTCCAATTTCACGCTGTATTTCAGTATCAGATAAGGCTGACATTATAGCACCACTTTTCACATTTGCACGACAAGCAGCCACATACCAAGCTGGCATCCCAACCCACAACTGAAAAATAAAATAAAAAATTACAATAAGGTACATAATTACTTTAACGTTGCAAATTAAAGGCATTATGTTGAATTGAAAACATTTCTTACCTCTAGCCAGACAACCACCGTGGGGCCATCCCACTGAGCAAAAGGCAGACCCTGCCTCCGAGCTTCTTCAAGAAGTTCATGCCTAAGAAAATCAGCAACGTACATTAATATATTTGCTTCACTACTGCCCTCTATAATCTTTCTTCTTTCATTAAATTTATTACACATCACTGGAAGCTGCAAATTACACCCACCCACCCCCAATTGAGTAGAACTGTAACATCTGTCCCTTTAAAAGTCAAATAAGTCATGAAGGAGAAGTTTCCAACCTAAGTTTCCTTAATATATTGGAACTTACTTTTTCTGCAGTTTTCTATTCTTTTCTGCTTGTCCTCCAAGTTTTCCAAGCCCCAAACCATCCTGAGCTGAACTTTCTGCTTCTAATGCACTAACTGTAAGAAACAGGAATTGCAGTGAGAAATATCTTCTCCAATGTTTTTGAATTAGTGTTCAAAACATACAAAGGGGAATGGCACATCTCTATCATTATGTCTGCTGTCCAGCAATCAATGCACTGCTATCCTAATTATTTAATGACTTTAAATTCATATTATTAATGAATTTAATTCATATGTTAACTATTGATGCTACGTACATTGTTTGGGGTATTCAAATAATTAAATTCAAATACATAATTCATTTTTGGAACACTCAATGAAATGTAGCCCTTGAAACTAAAGTAATTGCACCCTCCTAAAGATCTGACATGGCCACTTGAAAGGTGTTCCCTAATCATCTTTGCAAATATGTGCAAATATAGAAGACATTTTGCTGGAAATATTGCTTATGTAAGAGGACCCTTGAATTATAGCAGCTCATGTATAAAATGTTTATGAACATTCAGATCATAAAAGATCTGTACCCAAACTAACATCACAAAAATTAGTACTTTCATACAAAATCATATGGTTAGTAACTGCCTTTGATCCATGGCTTTGGTACATATCTGAGAAACAGCCTTTATAATTATCAGTATCAGTAGGAGAGTTAACAGTATTATTTACGTTAGGTTCTGCTAATTTGAATAATGTAGACTCTACAAGACAACAGTCTTGCTACAAATTGATTATTATTTTTTACTTCACATATTACAAATAAGTACTTTGTGTAATAGTAATCCTAGCATTTATTCAACTTTATATTTTGGGTTAGTAATATACCAACCTTGTCCCAAGAGCTCTTTATTCATCTGTCCAGATCGACCTTTTTCTTTCTTACCAAACAGGCGGCCAATTGAGGATTTGATCCCCTTCTTTTTAGGAGCTTTGTGAAGGGAATCTTGACTGCTATTACTGCTACTGGGATTGCTTATTTGTCCATCTTGAGAGCCTGTGGAACTGTAGAACAGAAATTATTAAGCCATTTCCAAGTATTCATTACCCATGCCTACTTTGATCCAGGATCATTCAGCTAATAAGTAATAAATACAAATATATTTAAATGACACAGTACACATTCAGCCTAATGGTTTGAGTGCAAAGGAAATACAAATGAAGACATGTTTTTAATTAATTTAATTAATTAATTGATTTTAAAGTAAATTGACTTGATGTTTATTAAAAAATAGGATTTTTAAAAAGAAAATCTCCACATAAGTTTAAAAGCATTTCGTTATAACATCGCCTGAACTTCTACCAGTTTTATCATTTTTAAAATCCAATAGAAATATATAAATAGAGAATCCATCTATGTAAATAACTATAATTACTACTGTAGATTCTTCTAGTTAATTGTATTTTAAATAGCTATGGGAAATTATTTATTTCTGGTATATTTTGTTGTTCCACTGCAGTTTACTACTGTTATCATTAAAACATTTCTAGACTGTTTTGGTGCTAACAAAGACCCCTCATTAATTTATAATATAATCAAACCCAATCTATTTACTAAAATGCTATTAAATAGAATTATATTAACACAAAAAACCCCAGAGAAGCTGCAAAGTGTCAATTTCAATATGTGAATTAAGCAAAACTGAAAATCAGATGGAATAAGATTATTAGCAAAGCAAGACTACTATAACCACTTTCAGATACCATTTCCATAGTCAAAATACTTCCAGATATGATTCTAAAATTATCCTCTTCTGTTTTTGAACTGGTAAAGCCATCAAAATGGGAAGTTAACACAAAAGGAAGCAGTGTTGCAATTATTCAATCCCAAAGCTGCTTAAAGTCTTAGGTCAGTGGGTCTCAACCTTCCTAATGCGGCGACCCTTTAATATAGTTCCTCATGTTGTGGTGACCCCCAACCATAAAATTATTCCTAAAACCATTGAAAATATGTGTTTTCAGATGGTCTTAGGCGACCCCTGTGAAAGGGTCGTTTCGACCCCCAAAGGGGTCCCAACCCACAGGTTGAGAACCACTGCCTTAGGTGATAAATTTAAATGTTTTATTAAGAATCCATTTAGATCTTATGATTAATTTTAAATAAACAAAAACAGTCCAAGTCAGCACCCAATTGAATGGGATTTTTCTCCTAGTACTGTCAGTACTGACAGTCATGGAAATTATAAAATTTGCCACAAATAAAAAGCACACGTTTTCCATCTTATCAAAGAATGTGAGGACAAAATATTATGTTAATACAGAAAAGGGAAGAGCAGTAATACTGGGAGCGAGAGGGTACAATGCCTCAAAAAATATCTCAAATATTCTAGAAGACAAACTAGTAAGTAAAGTAAACGCCTGCACAAATGGGCAAGAAAGAGATAAAAAAGACCAGTGATAAAGAGAACATTTAGAAAACAGGCAGTAATGCAAACTGGTCTTTGGAGGCCAAAGGAATAAATAATATAATCATACAAAGTTGTGTCTAATACAGATCTCTATCTTTATTCAAAACACTTACTTTCGAACATCTCTTATATCTTCCTGGCTCATTGTATGCAAAGCTCCTTTATAAGATTTATCCAAATGTAGTGATCGAGGTGAAGCTGGCGGTGAGGTCTCACATTTTATTGTAGCCTTGTCATCTCTAATTTCTTCTCTAGAAACTGGAGACTAAAAAGAATGCAACTTAAGTATGTCTTGTATCTTAAATTGTGAAAACAGAACAGTAGCAAATTTTAACTATTACAAATTTCTTTGTCTCAGAAATTGCTCTTTCCATATGTGATTAGATAAATTATATGATTCAACAAAGCTATATAAATAAGATGTGTTTATATTTTTTTTATCATAAGTAAGCATGATAATGCACAAGGAACAATCTATCTTGCAACTGATCTATATAAATTTGAAATTGCTTTTGGAAGATCTGAAGTGACTTCCTGAAATTAATAGGTAGAATTCAAGAGTGTTTTACCACATTTCTTTTTCTTAAAACTTTCCATGACAGAAATTTACAGATTTGAAGTAAGGCCTTTTTAAGTAAATAATGTTGAAATGTGTATACTGTTTTTCAGTCACCATTGAGTGTATCACTATTACATTTATTTTTAATCTTTCAGGAATTCAAGTGACCTGAAGGTTTCTGAAGTTAAAAGACAAGATATTTTCAATATAGAATAAGATAAAAAGGGATACAAAATTAGATCCCATGTTTCTACAGTCAGCTGGCCCAAAGAAATCAGAAAAAGAAGAGTTCAAGTGAAATGTACTATAATATGAAATGCAGACCTTCCACTACCCAATTATTCTCTAGACTGAATTCAAACATAGCTACATGTAAAGGCCAAAATGATTTCCATTTCATTTTAGTAATACTTACTGAAATATGATTTGGATAATCAGAGGTTAGATAACATGATGCTGCCATTGCTCTTTTAAAGAAATCTAAAGCAGAGAAATAGGATGTACGAAAATCCTTACGCTAAATACAGGATTTCAGCCTACAATGTACCTTTTAAATTATTTTGTTCTTTGAAGAGCAAAAGCATATAATTACACTACCCAGTTTTTCTCTCTCTGCTTTTGAATGAAGAAAAGCTTAGTGGAATGTATGTATCTGGAGAATAAGCAAACAGCAAAGATGGACATATAGAAATAATTCACATAATATTCCTACAGTGGTCATATTGATCAAGGCATTTCACACACACATACTGCATGCAAACAATTGTATAATACTAGATTCAACATAAGTCTCCTGTTGAAGGTTTACCTTTCTATGGTGTTTCCTTAAATCACTAGGCTGACAGATGCATGCAAAGAAGAGAAAGTAAAATAAAGCAGATTGGTAGATAATTTTAATTTAAAAAGAATTAACATAACATTCTACCATTACCATTATTTTACCATTAAAGTGAAGTAAAATACCTAGTAACCTTTTTGATTAAATCATTATAATAACCAGAAAATACCCAAGTCCTAAAAGCATGGCTATAATTTGTTCAGGTTTTTCCCCCTTTCCAGACAGATTAAATATAATCAATCTTGGAGGTCAGTCTTAAGGGCTAGTAGACAACAGAAAGAATTCTTTAACTGGAGGAACACAATTATATTTTTATCATAAAAACACTTGGATCATTAATAACTAAACATTTCAATGAAAATACATTTTTTATAAGTATGAGGATTCTTGGGGATCTTGTAAGAATAAAGACTGAAGCAAAGATACTGTTCTAGTTCTTATATACGGAAGCAAAGAACAATTATGAGTTCTCTTACAAGAGAAGCAACAGCTATAGTTTCCATTAAATCAAGCTTAATTCTTGGTAACTTCATAGAGACATTTATGTAACTTTCTTGAAATCAAAGAGAAAGTGGTTCCTATTGCTTTCCGAGATCCCAATCTAATCTATTTTCCTGGTATTTCGAGGCCTTCCATATAAGTACAGGTAGACCTCGAGTTATAAGAGTTTATTTAGTGATTGTTCATAATTACAGCAATGAAAAAAGTGACTTATGACTTATTTTCACACTTAAAACCATTGCTGCATCCCCATGGTCATGCAATCAAAATTCAGATACTTGGCAACTGACTTATATTTATGACTGCTGCATGTCCCAGGTTCATGTGATTACCTTTTGAGATCTTTTGAAAAGCAAAGTCAACTGGGGATGCCAAATTCACTTAACTGTGTTAGTAACTTAAAACTGCAGTGATTCACCCAAAAACTGTGGCCAGATTGATTGTAAAATGGGGCAAAACTCACTTAACCGTCTCACTTACCAACTTAACTCTTAGGCTTAATTGTGGTGGTTAAGTCAAAGACTGCTTATACTAAGTAGGTCCAACCTAACTCAGCTTCCATGCCCAGTCAAGAGGGAAAAAGAATTTAGGACAAGTTGTATTTTGCAAAACATAGCTAAATCTACAATTCAGAACTTGATGAGGCCATTTAAGTTGCTAAATTCCGTCACTCCCTACCTGTAGAAATCAATTCTTAAAAGATTTAATAATTATTTTTTAAAAAACAAAAGAAATCCAACCCAAATATATTGTAGAAAAGCTGCTAGTAATATCAAAGAAAATAAACTACATTTCATTAGATATAATTTGCTACCAGTTCTAAATGTAAGCTAAATCTCAGGTTAAAGTCCTATCAATATTTCATAATAAAGGACTTCCGGTTGGCTCCACGAACCTCGCAGACGCTCTTTTATGGGCGCCCGTTCCCTGGCACCGTAAAAGCCCCAGTACAGCCGAAAAACAGCTGTCTGGAGGCTTGGAAACTCCCCGGGCAAAGGGAAGAGAGGAGAGCAGACAGGCGGAGGTAGAGCCCCCCCAAGTGCCCCAGGAGAAATCCTGG
>JANHZT010005095.1:63425-79246 GCA_032468215.1 Stegonotus admiraltiensis
CTATACACATAGCCATGGCCACCCGGTCACATGACCAGCTAGCCACACCCACCCAGTCACATGACCTCCAAGCCACACCCACAAAATAAGCCACGCCCACAGAACCGGTAGTAAAAAAATTTACAACCCACCCCTGTGTGGAGGGAACGGGGAATTTGCAAGTATCAACCCTTTTCTATCATCTAGCCAGAGCAAGGCTGGGTCTGACTCTATTCCACAAAGGGAAATCATTTTAAGTTGTGAAATAGTTAAGTCTAGATCCAGTCTCTATGCAATGCTTTTTGATGCACTGATGAAGCTGTTGGACTAGTACCTGGGAGATCAGATTCAAGTCTACCCACAGTCATGGAAGCTCACTGGGTGATTTTGGGCCAATCACTATATGCTTCAGCCCAACCTATCATACTGGGCTGTTCTTGTGGAATAACAGTAGGAGAGAGTACTATGTAAGCTGCCTTGAGCTCCTGGAGAAAAAGCAGGATATAAATGAAAGAATCAAAATAGCAGATGGAGGAGAACCACCGTAAACTAAAATTCTGTTTCTAGTTTCCCAGTAAGCAATGTTGAACTCAACTGTCTTATCTGTTTAATGCTACACATAAAGTGCCAACCAAACATTTAAAACCAGCTGCTCAACTCTGGGAGCTGGGTGCAGTAATCTATGAAAGGTTATCAAGCAAACAATCCACATAAATCTTACTTTTGTAGGTAGACTGAGGGAAAATTAATTTTGCATACTTAGTACAAAGCATTCTGAGTTATTGAAGTATTGTAAGTATCGTGTTTCCCCGAAAATAAGACCCTATCTTATATTTTTTTTGAATCTTGAAATAAGAGCTTGGCCTTATTGCCATGAGCTCAAAAGCCCAATTGGGCTTATTATCACGGGATGTCTTATTTTGGGGGAAATAGGGTAATGAATAGCCTTATTTAGTTCATGAATTGATATATATGAATATAAACATACACATGGATTGAACTCTGCACAATTTTGCGTTTGCTAAGGTTTTTTTGCAATTTATATTCCTATCTGCCTCCTGCATCAAGACTTGCTCGTAACAGCTGCTTCAAATACATGTTTTTAAATACAGAACCTGAAATACATAGTTCATCATATAGCAAAACAAGCTACATGGAATGTTATTTACTTTAAAATAACGATATTTCAGGGTAAACACTCTTCCCCAATATAAAACAATAAAAGCAACAATAACACAGCCCAAGCCACTTATACATAATGGTATTAGCACAGTTTTAGACCAGATAAAAAGCAGACAAATCTTTAAAGACTTATATCAATAAACTGAACCAGTTTAGTCTAATGGTTAATGCAATAGACTAGGAGCAGGAAAACCTAGTCCTGCTTTAGGCAAAGAAACCGAGTGATTCTGAGCCAGTCACTTTCTCTCAGCCCTAGGAAGACAACAATGGCAAATCACTTTTGAAAACATTACCTAGAAAACTGCATGGATTTCTCCATGTAGTTGATAGGGGTCAAGATTGACTTGAAGTTAAATTAATAAATAAGTATTTTTAAAATGGTGCATTAGCTTAAGCTATTTTCAAAATTAATTGCTTAAATTCCAACTCACCCTTGAAGGCTCATCTCGCAGAGCTGCTAAGCGTCCTTTTTGTGGACGTCTTAGAACTGAGGTGCTGTAGGAATCTGTCTGATTGTCTGCTATAACTGAAGGTGCCAGTGGATATCTAAAATCTGGTACGCTACCTAAATGTGGCCCTCTGAAATGAAAACAGATGCACATTTAGCATTAATAATTACTGTACTAAAGTTAGTTGTTGACAGTGAAATTAATTAATTTAGCACATCTTGAATGTAGAACTATTTTCACTAATAATTATACCTATGATGAAGCGCAGGGGCTCTGATCCTCAATTGGTCACTTTCAGCTCTTATTGCTTCAATGTTTACTACCAACTGATCCTGTAGAAAAGAAAGATTATTCACATAACTTAATATTATAGGTGCATACTTTTTTTAAACATGTCCAAATATTTTAGAGAATTCTAAATTTTAAATTTGAATGCCTTTTGAATTAAAATTAAAATATACTGTGTCATCACCCAAATACTCTTCATTCTTCCATTACTTCTAGTATAGCTGTGAATAATTTACTGATTTATCAAACATAGGTTTTGAAAAAAGATTAATGAAGCAAAACAGTTAAGATCCACAATCAGCTACAGTTTTGATATTTTTTTTTAAAACCTTACAATTACAGCAAAAAAGAATTCACAATTTGTGCATAATTTTAATAGGTTATTATGTTTGGGCTACTACATTATCCTTGGCATGAAACCCTTAAAATTATGGAAAGTGAAGTATTATTGCTAGTGCAAAATGACTGCAACAAAAAGGCATAATATATTATACTTCACAAGCGTCTCATTTTTATTTTTGTTTTCATTACAACTTAAGACATTTTTATTTTCATTTTACCTTTTCATTTTGAAGCTCCTCCACTTGTTTCTTGGTATTTTCAATTTCACGGAGAAGGGAATTCTGGTGTTAAATTTAATACAAAAGTTCATTAATACAAAGAGCAGTTAAGATTTGGGTCTGCATTTTTTAAAAAAAATACTTTTTACTATTTTACTTTTATGATTATAAAATATTTAATTCTGCTATTTGTTTTAGCTGATATATATACTCTTTGCACCCTTTCTGCTAAACAAGGCCCTATGCTTTCTACTTATTTAAAAATAACATTATTTATTTCTTGATCCCGAGATCCTAAGTTTCAGGATAGGAAGATGCATAATAGTTAATTCAGTGCATTGTGTAAGTAGATATAATTGCTTTTTATTGCCAATGAGAAAGAAGAGATTGTAGCACTAGACTGTCATCACTTTTATCTATTAACAGCTGGGATAGAGTGATGGATGGATATAAAGACAGAACTTTATATGTTTATAGTTTTTACAAATGTTTTATCAATTTATCCAGCATCCTCTGCATTTGAAGCAATATTCATTCATATTTAAAATTACTTTATCTTCCAGAGCTGCCATTCTTTCTTTAAGGTGAAGCTGAAGTCTCTCATTAGATTCAGATAAAAGTTTATCAACTGTATCAGATAAACGTTTATTATGTTCTTCATTCATCTTCTCTCTTTGCCGAGCCTAAATAAGAGGAATAGGAGGAAAGGGCAATAAAAAATAAATAACAACAATGAGAACCACTATCTTTTGCATACTTAATGTCTCAACCCTGGATTTTTATCATTCTCTAATAGGATTTATCTTTGCTTTTCCAAACATGATACCTAGCAAATTTTATATCATTACCATCTAAGTTAACTCTTTTGAAAAGCCACAAGAAATAATAATTAGTGGAAATAATAGGCATTTGTTTATATAGTCCCCAGATGCCAATCCTGATTCAAGTGAAACTGTTGTGTGATTTTAACATTAATATTTAATTACAGGTAGCTGATTCTGTTCCCACTTAACACTTTAGTGCTACCTAATTTGTTTTTTTACTGGTATTTCATGTATACTCCTAAACAGGTTTTACCCACCTTATTTAACTTCATGTAGGTTAGTAAACTATGCTTTCCTCTGCCAACCTGAAATTAATCATTGATTTTTTTATGTCACAGAAAAGAGACACAATGTCATCACTGTAATGACATACCCTTAGTAGTTCTTGATTTTTCTCTTCTAGCTGTGTTTCCATTTGTCTCAATCGTTCTTCAATGTTTCCATGTCTTTCTTCAGCCTGCCATTTTAAATAATACTAGTAATTAAAATCTAAGAATGCATCAGAAGAAAAATATTAGCAAACAAGCATATCATGCTGTATAAGACTGCTATTTTTTTCACACACTGCAAGATGTTCAAGATATATTACTGCCAAGGCTGGCAAAACACAGTGGATGAATTCATGCATCAAATGAGCAATTTATTTTCTCACCCCATAACATCTTGCTATGATGATAGAAGCAACAGGAAGTCTTAACAAAAGAGATACCTTTGCATTATGCATCTCAGAAAAACTCTATTATCTTCCCCACATTCATTTTAATGTGTGAAGATTTTTTTAAAAACAACAGCAACAAGCAGTAGCAAGCAGAAATAAGGACTTAAGTCCTTTGTGTAAATTCTACCTTCCTAGACTGGGAAGTATATTCGAACAGATTAACATCTTTAGTTGCAGAAGTCCAAGAAGGCAAACAGTCAAGCTACAAAAATAAGGAATAGAATGGTAGCAAGAAAAAAGGAAATGAAGTGACATCAAGAATTTATTTTAAATATTGGGTACAAAATTGCCGGAGTACTTAATTTATCCTACTAAGAACTGGAAAAAGAGTTTCTAAGACAGTATTCAAATCAGGCACAAAGGGTATTTCAACATCTTCAAAGCAATTAAAAACAATGAACTGCTACACAAAGGATTAGAAAGCAAGATAAACAGAGAGACTAGGATCAGGCAATTTGAATTACCTGGTTAAAAACGAAATGTGAGAAACCCCAAATGATCAAGAACCAACTGTTTCTTCTAAATATATATCATAACACTCAGCCTACCTTAGTAAGTGCAGCTACTCTCTGAGCCAATTCAGCCTCTACTTCTGGCAGAGTTTCAGCTTTTCTCAGAGTTTGCTGCAATTTTTGTTCAGCCAGTTCCAATCGTTCTTGTAACTGCCTATTCTTGTCTTCACTCTAGAAGCAAAAATAAAGTTGCTTATAGCAACAGCTGCAGACATTATTCTGTGTGACATTTCAATAGTTTGTCCGTTAGCAAAAAAACCTTGTTAGCAAATTGACATGTGAGATCATACAGAACAGTTCCTGTGTAACCACTGAAATTATATACAACACAGTATTCAAAAGGAGATTTACAAAATGTACAAAATGTATATTAGTACATAATATTAAACATAAAATTATGCTTTAAAAACTTTATTTTGTCTGCCCTAATTGAATATTGGGATTCAATTTTATTGGGTAAAACTGAACTTTTGCAAAAGTGCTGTGGATGCCACTGCAAAATATTTAAATTTCTGTTCATGAAAGTGCTATTATGGAAAGCATAAAAGTAACGAAACATTTTTGTACTAAATGCACACTTAGGCAAAAAGACACATAAAAACCTGAGTAAAAGGGAAATCCTAAATAAAAATATCACACAGATTTCATACTAAAAAGACAAACACTAATTGAATGCACTCACTCCATGTAAATCTTAACCTTTGTAATTATCTTCTGTTATCCAGCCCTGATTTTGCTCCCCAGGAGGGTGCTTTATCTCCTTCATCCCAAAACCATCTAAACTTGTGACAGCAACTAATGGTAAGCAACCACCTTATTTTTTTCCTCTTTCAAGCTTAAAAGGCCTGCTAATTCCATCCTGAAAACACCAAGAATAGCTATTCCATGAAGATCTCCTCAGAACTACCAAAGAAGAAGAATTTTTGCTGAAGGAAAAATATAAAATATGGAAAGGATGCAATCTTCTTATAACTACAAAACCTGAGACAATCCTCAATTTTCTAGGTTTTCAGATTTAAACTATTCCCTTTCCTTTCCACGGGGGATTTCATTTATAATTTAAATTTCAAAAAAAAAGGGCAACAAATTTGCATAAATTTTATCCAAGTCAAATTAGCTTGAATTATTAGGAACATCCCCCTCCTGATCCAGAACTTTTAGTATTACTTTATGAAAACCTCAAAGTGTTATTTAAATAATAAGTTTACCTGTCGATGCAATGAATCTTTATTAGCAATTTCATTTTCAAGTTTATCATTAAGATCATGCACAGATGTAGCTTCACGTTGTGCAGCGAGGTAGCGTTTTTCAAGAGTTGTAATTCTTTCTTCCATATCTTCCTTCTGAGCCATTGCCTAAATTAACAGAAAATTACAGAAATATATCCTCCCTCCATTGTGTGTTTAACAGGTTGTCTTAAAAAAATTAATAGCTTTTATTATAGAAACCCAAGGGAATGATCCAAAGAACCATATGGGGTACAATCTGTAACAACTGCAACTTTCTTTAATCTTACATATTTTAAAGAGACTGCAAACTGCTAATTATACTCAAAACATTCGCCATTAAAAGTGCAAACATTCCAAATATATATTTACTTTTGATATTTGAGGAAAAATTTGAAAATAATTGCATTTGGAAAGAGAAATAAGCTATTTAAAGAAAACCTCCAGAAATTCCATGAGAGGAGGGGACTCTTTTAGCCCCAAAAATTTATTTTAAACATTGCATATGTACCAAGTACCAACATTCTTATTCTTCTTAAGAGGAAGCATAATAGGACATCTTTTTTTTAGGATCCATCAATAATTAACATTACTGAGCTGGCCAATTTTAGAAGACATAATACCAATAGATCTGAATATGCTGAATTAACATTGTCCTGTGTGATCATCATACTGATTCACATGGCATGGAAATCAACAACATTGTTGTTCTCAGGTTGAGAACTTATTGATATAGTTGATGGAAATATCCTAAACCTAGTGCTTACATTAGACTATAAGACATGCTTTAACTCATGGGGAAAACAAGTACACAGAATAGTGAATACAATTAATTAATTTAAACCATATTAAAAAGTCTTATTCTTACCTCTCGTACGTCTCTTTGCAACTTTGTGTTCATTTCTTCAGATTTGATTAGATCTTTTCTAGCAGTATCAAGATCTTCTTCCAGTTCTGCTACTCTGTTAGAAAGGGCAGTGATTCTCTCTTTCATTTGTGACTGTTCTTTAGTTTGCTTTTCTATGGTATCTTGAAGTTCTATTACTTTAGCAAGATCTTCATCATGATTCAAAGAGCCATTGGAAGATCTCTATTTAGAAGAAGAAAAAGCCATTGTTAACTTTAAAAAACTTTTAACACCATGAAAGCATAAACATGTGCCATATAATTTTTCATACTGAACCAGAGGTCCCCAACCTTTCCAGCTTGGTGGCCTGGTGTGAGAGGGAGGGGGGATAGTTCCGTGCGAGTGACAGAGCTCCATCTTACCACTTGCAGCTCCACTCGCGCGAGTGGCAGGTGCTTGTGTAGCTCCACTCGCACAAGTGGAGCTGCACACACACACACGCACAGACACACTTGCATGTGCATCCCTGTTCATGCAAGCGGCAGTCACTTACGAAGCTCCACTTGTGTGTGTGGAGCTGTGTGCCCAAGTGCCTGCCACTCACGTGATCAGAGTTCCATGTGCTAGTGCATGTTGCTCGCACAAGTGGAGCTGCATGCACATGCATGCTCACACGCTACTCGCTTAGCCCAGTTCTGAACTGGTCACTACCTGATCCAGAGCCCAGGGGTTGGGGACCCCTGTACTAAACCAGTGATTCAAGTGAGAACAAAAGAATTCTTATTACTTTTCAGGATTTTTTTTTTCATTGTGGAGTTCTGGTCCTCACTCAGAAATTCAAAAACCAACCCAAACATTTTTTTGCCTCAAAATGATATTTCTCTTATTACTTGAACATCCTCTATCAAAGAATGGTATTGTATATGGATCAAATGATCAAGAAAATAACACATTAAAATAGCTTACTTGCTCTTTTTTTCATTGGAAAGGTTTGGAGAAATAAGTTAGACTGCTCCATCATAAACAGATTTTATTCTCTCAAAAAATTGAATAAAAAGGCTAATGAAAAGATGCTTTTAACATACCTTCCCATTAGTGCTAGGTATGTTCTCCTGATCATGATTAATATCAGGCATTCCATCAGCTTGTGTTCTTTTTTGATTGTTTTGTTCTTTCAAAATCATTAACTGGAATAAAAATAAAATACTATATTAATTGATATGCTGTATTTCAAATAGAAAAAGGACCGTTTAACCAATATTAATTATTTGCAGTGATAATATTCACAAAATATATTCATGAATGGATAACAATGATAGACATATTAATGACCTTGATTTTAAAGAATTATGATCAATTCCTATAATCTATTCAGAAGATATTTATCAAGTAACAAGCCTGCCTTTAAAACATAATACAAAAAAATCTAACAATAAATCAGCAATTGTCATATATTTAATTAGTAAACAAGATTAGTCAATTGATTAACGTAAGCGAAAACATTTCAAGTATCTGCTAGTGAAAACTCATTCCTCGATGAAAAAAGATTTCATGAAAACTTAACATCTACACAATGATGAACCTGGACAGGTGATTTTTAGAATTCTGAAAAAGTTCAAGAAAGCAGTAGTGGAAGCTTGCACATTTTGTAAGCTGGAGAAAATAATTAGTAGTTCATAAGCTGCAAACAGGAAAGTATCAGGGCATGGTCATCTAGAAGAACCTGCTGAAAGTATCCTCTTTTTGCAAGCTACATGAACAACACAGAAAGCACCTCCTGTGGAATATCCTCCTGACATAAGTACATGTAGTTCCAACTGTATTGTAATTGCAATGTTAATTCCATAAACAAGTTAAACCTATTTTATTTCACTGTGACTTTGCTCACCTGACTGAGGTACATCTACTTTGGAATTTGATTTTCCAGCAAGGTATTAATTTTTCTCATGAAATCTCTCTCAACACACTTCCCAAAGAGCCCCAGTTTTGGTCCTACCTATTTCATACTACATTATATCACTAGCCAAATTTCTCAAGGCCAAAGAAATTGCCCCGGTTACAAGTAAGCTTTCCCTTCCCTTGATAGGTCTTATGCAAACCTGACAGGGTTTTTTTTTTTTTGACATTTGTAGTTTATTGGAAATAACTTACCTCTTTGTGTGTAGTACCTAGTTCTTCCTCCAACAAGCTACATCGTTCAAGTGCTACTCGTAATCTTTCTCTTACCTAGGGATTAAAGTTAAGATATAAACACCAAACAATTCTGTTAGCATTACATGCTGAAATATTCAGTAACTATCAAGAATAAACTTATATCAGTAATGGTGAGTAGGGATAAATCTTAAAAACGCAAATTATCAACACATTTCTTGTGAATGGAACCATCAAGTGATTAAGCAAACCTAATAATAACCCATTATGCATTTTCTATTACTTTTGATGGCAATATGTTTCTGCAGCAGAAAGGCACAACGGGCTGGATTATATGGTATCCTTTCACACTAGTCATACGGCCAATAATTATGAAAATGATTATGAGGTATTTTGAAAGCTGTAATCCATTCATGGAAGTACTGGACATCTCCCCTCGAACTTTATAACTTAGATGAATTATTTGTCAGAGCAGAAATTTCAATTAATGCCAATACTGCTATATTAGTTGTGATTTATGTCATATACCAGAACTGAGGCAACATTAATAATAAGCTTTGCCTGAATAGAAATAGAAGGGCAATATTTACTTTTGCTTCATTTTATGATTTAGGCCAACTTACAATACCCATTTTGAATTTTGGTCTGTTGATATACAAACAAAACAAATTACATAAGCAATATATGTTTAGTCTATATCTCCATTTAAAAAAAAATACCAGACTGTTGTTAAATGAAAGAACTAATTTTTACACTAATAAAATAAAAGTTACTGTATGTTTTTAACAGACATATTGGGAGTTACTGTACACTGTCTAGAGTTTTCTTGGAGTTAGGCAGCCTTAATGAATCCTATAAAATAAATAAATAAAACATTTCATGAACAGGACACATCAGTAATCATTTACCTTTTCATCAAGGGCTTTGTGATGTTCAAATAGAGATTTTAGTGCTTTGAGAACTTCAACTTCACTAGAAACACCAGCTGGAGATTGAGCTTGTCTTTTTACTACAGTCATTCTTAAAGACCTTTCATGCCGGGAGACAAGGCATTCCAAATGTTCTAGTAGTAACTAAAAATCAAATGCAATTACATGAGAAAAAAGCAGTATATATTGAACTGAAGAAAATAATGTTCAAACATATTTCACTATCAATGAGACACAACTATCACTTTGTTTCTGCAAAGCTATTTTCTCTATAAAGCTATGCAAGTTATATCCAGTTATTATATATTATCATTTTTGAAGCTGAACATAACTTACAGAAAAAAAGCACTTTCATAATATACACAGCAATCTATTCATTATTCGAAACTATAAAAATCTAAGCTTTCGGTTTTTCTTCTATTTTAAAAAAAGCAAGTATCATCCTAGTCCAGTCCTTAAATCTTATTTATGTCTAAAGACCAAAAAAAAGTGCACAAAAATTGCTCATCTAACCCTGAACCTCAGCAATGCAAAGAAAAAAAACACGTTTATGTTTATATTCTTAATCGATGTAATGGAGAATATGATAATGTTGAATGTTTCTGATTTAGTTGCTGAAGTTATCCAGATAATCCATGATTTATGACTGGTCCCTTAGCAACTGTTCGAAGTTCTGACAGACCACAACAAGCATGGCATTTATGAAATGGTTTTGAAGTTCTGATGTCCACACAATACGTGATCACATTTTGGGTTCTCAGCAACTGCCCTGTATTTATGGTCATTTGCAGCACCCAGCATCTGTGATTTACAATATTTTTGCCAGAAACCAATGGTTATTGCCTATTTCTGGCAAAAACCACTCCACAGCAAACAAGGGATTTGTTTAACAATCGTGACATTCACTTAATGACTGCAGTGTCTGCTTAATGACTGCGGCATTTGCTTAAAGACCACCAAAAAAATAATAAAATTGGGTCTGGTCATGTGGCAACCCACTTTATGACCATCACAACTTATGACCAAAATTGTGGGTGCCCTCATGAATGTAAGTCAAGGGCTACCTGTAAGTTACCTAGGTTACCTAGGTAAGTTAACTAGGAAGGAAAATCATATTAAAATATGCAATAACAATATAAGTATAATAATATAAACATTATTTGGTTTTATATACTTAGAGATGTCAATATCATCTACATAATTTTTTAATACTCTACAGAGCATGTAAATACAGCAGACATTTCTCCATGTCAGAAGCTTTACTTGTTACAAAATAACTTTGTTGCATCACTTTAAAGTGAGTGATATTTGGGGAGGAGGAATTTAAAGGTTAAATTACTACAAAACTAACTTACACAAATGCATTGAAACTTTATTAGGGAAGCCTATAATAATGCACATTTCTACATTCTCATTGTTTTAATCTGAAGTATCTTGTTCACCTACATTTTTTTAAAAAATGGGCCACTTCAAAAAAGAAAAGAGTGCCTTTTAAATATTTGTTATAAAATCTGACTATATATGTACCATCTTGAACACTTTTCTTTCAAAAATATATCTCTAACTCTAATTCCTTTAGATAAGTAGAAATTGTTCTGAAAAGATTTATCACCAAATTTTGTGCTTGACAGATTTCAGGTTTCACAAGAGTATCAGGCAGTGCATGTAAATCATGGATTGCTAATCTCTATTTTGAATTAGTTTGCATTCATTAAATAGTGATACACCCAATGAAGTGTAAATTCATGACAGTCAGTTAAGTTTACCTTTCTCATATATGTATTGTGTAATAAAAGCTTGGATTAATAGGTTAGGATAATAACTGCAAGGATCGACTTTGAGTCTCTTAAAAAAAACCTTCAGTTAAAGGATCGCTGAGAGACTGTATCTTAATAATCTGCAGTTAGAAAGTCAACAGTTTTGGTGTATGAAAATCATATTAGAAATTCCCAAACAAGAGAACAAATTATCCTACAGAAATATTATGTAAGATAAAATACATAGTCTTGATACATGAAATGTTTTTCTTACTAGGCGGAAATTGCCAAAATTAAGGCAGATAAAGAAAACTAGTAATTTTATTCACTTATGGAAAATAAATGCATGTAAGGTTTCATTTCAAGAAAAATTCCTAGCACAAAATACAAACAAATGATACCAGAAGATGAACTGACTCTTGTATTGTTTCTTTCTGCTTTGAGTTCTGCAATTTCCTCTTCCCTTTCAAGGAGTTGCTCTCTGCATATGTTAAGCTCTTTAGTAAGTGCTGCAAACTCCTGAAAAATATAAGCAAATAATTATAAACATTTACTGCAATGTGCAGTATATACAGCGATATAATATAGATAACTTTGACTGAAGTTATACTAAAATAAAATACTATTCAGGGTATCGTAATATCACTTCTAGCAGTCATGATTATTCTTTATACAGCAGTACTCAACAGTAGCCATTCTATTTCATCCAAGCCTTCGATTTCTAAAGTTTGGATGAAAATCACTAGGGAATACCCAAGCTGAAAGTAAGTAATGGTAGACACTTCTGATAAATGTCAAGAAAACAGCATAGTTTTGTTTGTTATTACCTAGAGACCATCTCAACTCAAGGGCATGTTTATGTTTTTAAAGACTAAAGAATAGTAATGCTAATATTAATATTATTCTAAGTATATAAACTGAATTCTATTATATGATGTTGGATCATTCTGGCATACACAAATATTACAACTTTGAATATTATTACATCTTCAAACAGAATTCCTTGTGCTATCTACTGTACAAGACTCAGGTCATTTTCTGTTTTAAAACAGAGTATGATTTCAGGACAAAGAAATTGTGCCAGAAATTATAGAGTTAGTAAATAGTTAAAAATTACACATCTTCTCACAAAAATTGAGGAAGAAACAGGAACTGGATGTCAATGAGAAAACTTTTCCCATAAAAAAAATCAGTGATTGGACCAAACTCATCCAATGAACGGTTGTAGCCAAGATAAAATAAATTTGATGATGAATGAACCCAGGCAGAACCATCAATTTGTGGAATAGTTAGCAAAACTAAGCTTGATATCACTTATAGGAGATTCTCCCCAAAATATTACATGCTTTTAGCCTGCTACCATTTTGATATTAACCAAATCATTAGTACACTTTCACTGTGACTAAGTCCAGCTTCATGGCTTAAAATGGGTAAAACATTTAGAACAAAAACAGCTTCAGAGAAACAAGGTTCTTACCTAGTTTTCTACAAGATCTGAGTAAAATTAATTTATCAATTACTTTTGAAAGTAATCTATCTGGCTCAATAAATTCTAGTTTTGCATAAATAGGAGCTAAAACTGACACCACCTAAACAAGTAAGAATATTAAAACATAATTCATATGACTGTCACAATATCCATTAAGGTGTAACAGTATTGCATAACATACAATTTTTTTTCTACACAAAATGCAAAATCAATTTATCCAAACTACCATAATCCTCATAACAAAAATAAAAATCTATTTCCATTCTTAAGCAAAGACGTTATAAACTTCACATTTATTATTATGTAATTTTAGTCCCATGGTTGTCATTAGAGTACTGTAACATATACATGCAAGTCCATTTACGTATTGTGTTCAGTACAAATTGAGATGTTTATCTTTGAAGTACTGTAACTGCAGAAATTTTTCTGTGAAATATAATTTCTATGCATATAAAAATGAAGAGATCTGAAAATACAAGTAATGATGATGTAAAATGATATTCTTCTAAATATTTGCTTAGAATGTATAGAGTGAATGTAGGCAAGTATATTAAAAACGTACATTACAAAGCTAATTATAGCAAAAAGTGAACCTAGTATTTTTTAGATTCTCATTACTATAACTAACATTTATGAAATCTACATAAAATATAAGTCATTGATTGATGCTTTTAAGAAATAAATTTACAATTACTGAGATTTCAGTAAATTCCTCTAAAAAGTAGGAGTCTTTCAGGATAAAGTATTTTCCCTTTATTCATTTTTTTATTAAGAAATATATGAACAGAATAAAAATCAATAAAAACATAGAATATAAAGAAAACTGCAAGAAAAAGAAAGAAAAGGGAGGGAGTGGGGAAAAGAAAGAGAAAAAAGGAAAGCAAAAGCAAAAACTAACTTTTGCTGTCACCAGCAGGTAAAAACTATTTCAGTATCTTATCATTATTTCTAAAGAAAACTTAAATCTCCCTTTACCTCATAACTCATTTCTTAGGTAAAGAAAACAAAATCAAAATTCTGCATCAATCAATATTTGTCAGCAGAAGTCCAATTAGGACAATCAGATCTTTTTAACTCTGGTCAAACAAGCCAATCTTAGAAACCTTATCTGGGTTTTTAAAATTATTTTTTAACCCCTTCAAGAAAAAGTTCCAGAGATAGTTTGATGATCATCTGTTTCAAAGAGAAAATCTTTCAGAACTTTAACAGATTTCTTTTCTACCAATAAGTAAAATTTACCCTTTTGTCTGTCACTGCTAAGTGTCCTTCCAAATCTTAGCTCAGGTCTTTTGTACATCCAGAAGGGAAAATAATCCAAATCAATTTTGAATATCAATTCACCTCCTTTGGGTCATCCATTAAGATTCATTTGCATTACAACTAAATTCCCCATCAAATTAATTTCATAGACATTCATTATAATTCGTTATTGTTTTACAATTTATTAGAAGATACCTTGTCAATTTTATCAAACATTTGATCTATTCTATTCAAAACCTTGCCTGACAGGAATTCAAAAGTTTGCATTAAGGATTTTGTGTTCCATTTTCTTTATCCTTTGGCTGTAGTGTCTAGCTTCAAGGTCTCATTATAAAAAACAAAATCAAATCAAAGTAATCTCCTTTTTCCCATTAGAAAAATATTTCCCAAATAATTCAAAACTATAATTCCAAATCCCAGCCTCCTTAATCTGCTATCAACTTTCCAAAATCCACATATCATTTTGTAGCACCATTTTGCTACATAGTCCAAACAATCACGTTTTAAAAACTATTTAAATCAAATTTACTCCATCATCTTTTAAGGAGGTGGGAACTCACCCGATGAACATAGTAAAACCGTGCCAGTTTGAAGGATCTTAAATCTCTCCAATATACAAAAAAAGAACCAAAGATTTGATTAAAATATAAGACATGGTTGAACTTAATGTAAGGGTTGCTTTGGAAACATGAACTTGATGTAAACCTGTCTCCAGCCACTCCACATATAAGCTGACTGTAAAGGCAGTTTCTGAAGTCTACTCACAAGGAGCAGCTATCTGGAGTCAGATGAATGATCTCAATGAATTCTCCTTTGTTACAGAGAATTACACCAGCTTGGATCCAGTATCCAGTCACAATTCCTCTTACAAAAGCTGTCTTGCTAGCCAGCAAAAGATCAGTTCACCGTAAAGCTCAAACAAACCACCTGATCCAAATATTATCCCAATACAAAAGCTTGAAAACTATACTACTTCTAAATGAATGAGTTTAAATAAACTTCCCACCATCTTGTGACGCCATATTGGAGACAGTAATCTGTCTGAGAGTACTACTTAGATTTACACCAGATGTAACAGTCTACAACTTGCAGATGCTTTACATATTTTTCTTCAATTAAACTTCTGGCTTTACCCTTCGAGACAAAAATAAACACATCTCTTAAACTATTCTCAGAACATAGGAACACAGCTTGTAACTGTCTATATATCTTTGAGGATTTAGAAAGGGGTAGGAAATAATGCTATTAATCAGAATATTAAATATAGTTTGTATAATTCCAGAAAATATTATATGTTCAAACAATCTTTCTCACAGTTTACCAGTTCCTCTTATGTTCTTTACTTTATGGACCATCTGGAGTCAGGTGAATTGAGCAAACTAAATCAATTAATAAGCTGTCAGGTTAAATCCAACAATGATTTATACAGTAACAATTATTTTCATTTTAGTTATTTTCAAGATAGTCAATCCCATCTCCCAATTCCAGAAAATCTAATATTGAAGTTTCTGACACATCTTAAGCATCATAGGATAGAGATATTTTTGCTGAACATTCTTGCTTTCCTCTTAGTACATTGGACCCAAGTGAAACTAATGTAAGATCATTGTTCTCCAACGCCTCTCCCTGAATGGCCAGAAATTGCTTATT
>JANHZT010005096.1:37648-50913 GCA_032468215.1 Stegonotus admiraltiensis
TTAATCTGGAAGTTGCCATCTTTAATTCCTCCATCGTAACCTCTCTATTTAACACTTCCCTTTCCTCTTCTCCTATCGGTACAAGTTCATCTTCCGAAAGGTACTGGACAATACATTCTCTAGAAACTTCTTCCTCTTTATAGAGTTCCGTATAATATTCACGAACAATTTCAAGCTTATCTTCTATTTTGCAGCTCTCCCTTCTTATCTTCCAATTGGTGAATACTCCGTTTTTCGTTTTCTTTCTTTAATTTGTAGGACAACCATCTGCCCGGTTTGTTGGCGTTTTCAAAATAGTATTGCTTTGATTGTTTTATTTTATAAGCCAATTCCTCCTGCTCTAGTATATTCAATTTATGTCTTAACATTATCCAATTCTCTTTCATAACTTTATCTCCTGGGTTTTGCTGCATCCCCTTTTCCACTTTCTCCAATTCTTCCTGGAGGGCATCTTGCACCTTCTGGTTTGTTTGTTTTTTGTTCTTATATACGTTATATGATATTGTTAGCCCTCTTAAATAAGCCTTCATTGTGTCCCGTACGTTAATTCGGGATGTTTCTTGATTCTCATTTTCTTTGAAGAATAATTTTAGTTCTCCCCTAATTTTATCTATAAAGTCTTTATCTCTCAGGAGTTGTGTGTTTAATTTCCATCTCCTCCTCTTTTTCCTCTGTGAGACCCTCCACCTAATTTCTAAGGGATTGTGGTCTGCCCATGTATTTGGTGTAATTTCTGCAGTATCGATTTCTAATCCCAATTGTTTGGTAACCCATATCATGAACAGCTAGACAATTTTTTCCCTGTAGTGGATATATGTTGAAATTGCTGAAAAAAAGTATGTCCCAAATGATTAATGCTACTGGATAAATTCTCTTCATTCAAGGTTCTGGATTGTAATCTACCAACGTAGTCCAATACAGGCTGGTAAATAGAGTTTTCAACTTCACTTAGGAGTGAAAGAGAATTGTTTGCTCAAAATCAACCAGCCAGCATCCATGCCCAAGGGAATATTAGAACCTGATTCTCTTAATTCTTAGCATTACACTACCTATCCTTTTACTGTACCTGTTTATCTTTGTTTCTCAGTCTGTTTCTTTCTCTCTATCTCTGAATAAGATAAAAATATTGGGTACCTTATGTTACCTTTGAGTAATAAAAAAATATTGGGTACCTACATTAATCAGAGTGTTAGACACGATTAGTCTTCAATATAAATCTAAGGAAATATTTGTATATAACTTTGCTAGCTCTTATATTTATTTCTATTCATTACTTCTGGATATACATATTAAACTCAAAAAGACTGTGTAACACCTTTCCCCGTAATATGCTTTCCCCCCCAATTTGGAGGATAGGAACAAGGGGACAACCTTAAGTTCAAAAGTATAAAAGGTTCCTTTTCCACTTTGTTAATACAATAAAAACACATGCTTGAAAAACATTTCAAGCATGAAAAAATGTGTGTTCCCTTGGTATCCAGAAAATAGTGCTTCAACCAACATCCTTCTTCATTCTAAAATGCCTCTGGAATTGCAGTAGTACAATAGGGCCATCCAAAGGTCATTCGTATTCTGTTCTCTTGCTATTGCCACTGTCAGAGATGCCAGTTTTTAAAGCATCAACAGTTGTACATACAGCAACAATGTCAAAGCAAGAAATTGTACCTATATTTTCTTGGGAATTTCACTTAAACGGAGGTCCAATGAAGCAGTTGTGAATATGACAAACACATTGCATGTCCACGGCTCACAGAGGCTTGGGGAAGATAAAACCAGTGGTTCTTCATCTGATTGCAATATGCAATGAATGACATGGAAGAAGAATGATTTCTTTGATGGGCAATCAAAAATCAAGGAAAGAAAAGTATATGCAGATGTGACAGAGTTGTGGTTTCTGTCAGTGAATTGTAATGTAACAAATTGATTTCATAATCTGTTATTTAGCATTTGATGATTTTACAATTAGCCAGGAGACTACAATGTTAATACATAGTAGCTATATGGATGCTGAAGCACTTATCCATGAGCCGCATGGGATGAACTAGCTCCACGAGTGGTGGAGTGGTGTCCTGTGGCATGACCCAAGGCCTTCTCTCACACTGATACCACCTCACAGTAGGGCATTGCAACCGGGCAGGTCCAGCACTGCCATCTACATGAAATGCCACCATTCCCACCAAAATGGTACCTATTTATCTATTGGCAGTTTTTGAACTGCTAGGTGGGCAGAAGCTGAGTCAAGTAACAGATGCTCATCCTGCCACAAGATGCTAGGATTTGAACCACCAGAGCAGAGCAGTGTTTTTCAGCCACTGAGCCACTGCGCCTCTTTTCATACTCAGTTACTATATAAACTTAGGTCAAAAGTGCCTTCAGGGAGTACATTGCTTGGATGAAAACTCATATGAATCACCCCCTCAAAGCTGCTTTGTGATGTAGTGTAGTACCTTCCTTCTAAATGTAAAGCAGCTGCATTGCTTCACTTTGCCTCTTTTTTTAAAACTGACCCACCCATGTTTTACAAAAGTCAGATCTACTAGTACCCAATGAGGCTCCTGTGTATGTGAAGAAACTTCTTTTGGCCATTGCAATTGCTAGTCAAGGTTACAAGACAATATTAGCCTCAATAAGGCTAATAAACATTACTTTCCTTGTCATAATTAAATGAATTATGTGATTAATTATGACCATCACACAAACATTCATTTCATTTAATTCAATGTTAATAAAATAAAGCTTAATATTCATCCTGATTCTATCATTTTTGAGAAATACGTCTCTCAGAGATATTATTCAAGTGTGTGGCCTTATTTCACAATTTTTGACGTTTCCTATCATCTCAGCATTTATTGACTTGGACGGATTTTGAATCTGATCTTTATTGTTTTGGTCAAAGTAACAGGAATAAAAAAATGCTGGAGGAAGAACTCAGTATACTTCCAGCAAGTTCAAAGGGTATTTCAGATACCCAGCTCAAGGCCTTGGAGTTTTGTTTTGGAACTCAAGCAAAGGGTCTGCATTTTATTCTAAGGAAGGATTAGTGATCTTCTCATGATTCATTTGGTTTTTAATGCTGTCAGTTTTATTTTTATTCAATGGCTTCTACTTAAGAAAACATTGAGAGAGGTAATCCCCTGAATAGGGTTCTTTTTTTTTTCTTTTCTTTCTTTTCTTTGGTAAGGAAATAAAGGGTAATTTTTAAATCAACCATCTAATCCTTACTCTAGTTAACTAACAATGTGCCATACTGAAGACCCAGAGATCAATTGTACTCATTTCTCTCTCAAAAGGATTTATGGGGGGGGGGGGGGGAAACACCCTAAACTTTATTTTTTAAATTGAAAAATTGCATAGTAATAGGAAGAATGCCTAAGGAAACATAAAACTATCCGCAGTCAACATTTGTTTATTTTCTTTTCACCATTTGAAAGTCAGAATGCTGTTTATCAAATAAAACATATAGTTAATTAGATAACTCCCTGAATTAATTGAGATGTGATTGGCATCTGTTTGGGCTTGTCATAACATACTCAATCACAAACTACCCAATCTAGTTTTAGCCTAGTAGTATAGTATAACATATTGTGTATATTCAACCTATGAATTTTTAAGCCATATGTATATTGTAATCAACCTTCCCACCACCACCTATTTTGCAACTCTGACTCCCTTAATCACCTTTGCTTCTGAGACTTGAAATAGATGCCACAAAATAATTTAGTATAGTTTAAAGAAACTGAAAAACCAAACAGAGCATCCTAGCTCTGCCTTTGTCTATGGTCTGTTCTGTTCACTTTGGGTTCTAACCCTGCCTTAGACCAAAGGTGAGGTCTTGGCCTCATTCACCAAAATATTTTTTATCCTTCACTTAAATTTGCAGCAGTCTATTTTTAAGAACAAATATTCCATATGAATACTTTCTCACCTTTTGAGTCTATTTTATCTGCTTTGTTTTATTGTAAAACAATATTGTTCATCGATAAAATCAAGCATGACATTGACAAGTAATTTTGAATAAAATCAAGTCACATGGATTTTATATGCTATATTTCCCAAAATGAAGTTTCTGTAGAGTCCTGTCCTTTTTTCCATGTTTCCTTAAAATCAGGACTCTTAAAGATACACGTTTCCCAAGCAAGGAGCATGGGCACTTCAGGAAAAGAAATTGCAAACTCCCAATAGATCAGGGATTTTGTAGGATGACTATTAACCATGCTTTGACCAATATTAAATTATTTTTGGTCATCCATTTCTAATGCTGGCCTGGTTGAAGGTGTTGCTGCTATGGCAATAAATGAGAGCTATGCCATTTCATGCATCAAGAGGAAAAGCTGGATATAAATAAACAAACAAACATACATACATACAAACGTTCTGTTAAGTAGGAGCCGAAGGAATAAAGGGGAAATTTATTTTATGTGCAATCTTTTGAGAATTACTGCTTACCACCAGACCAGCTGCTACCCATTATCCATAAGTAGTAATAAAGCTTTAAAATCCGACTTCTTCATGTGAGACAATCTCTAACCAAATCAGAGGCATAGGATAAACTGTACAATAATTACTGTCTATCCTGCCAACAACTTAGTTTTAAAGGAGGTTTAAATCTACATTTAATGCAAATTGGTCAACTGTGAATATTTAAACAAGTTTCTCAATGTCGCCTTAACTTAAAAAGCTGTAACAAGCAAGAACAACATAGGGTTTTTCTTATCTGGTCAAATTGTTTAAGACAAAATAGTGCTGTCAGACACCTTTTGAGATAATATTTTTGCTTCAATGGCCTGAGGTTCAGTATCCAGGTGAACAGGTGTATGCCATAGGAATTTGGTGGTTTGTAGCCAAGGTGGTTTTTACTTCACCTAAATTTCAGAAGGTGGTTACTTGTGAGTTGACCTTTTTCAATCATGTATGCTTTTACTCATCTTATTTTAATTGTGGTCAGTATTTTATTTGTTTCTTAATATACTCTACTCTAAAAGTTGTATTAAAACATGCAAGCAACAGTTAAACATTTGACACATTTTGGATAAAATGCCTAAAGGACATTATTCCTGTGAATCTATATTAGAAGGAACTGTCTCTTGAAGGAGATGAAATTCTAGATTTGATTCCAATATCTTCAGGTTTAGGTCTTTACTAAAGGTTGACTGGATATTATTTTTTTTCTGTTACTAAGCATCAGAATCTCACATCATAACTGAAGGTGGTGATTCACTAAGTTTCATAACTCAGGAAAAAACTAAACTTCTTGAAATGTCAACCTCTTGAAACTAAAAGATTAGATTATCTATACCCTTGAACAAAATGCTGTCGCTGCAAAACTGGCCCTTGTTCATTTCTCCTCTTGGGCAGCCAATATGGAGAACACTGAAAGAGAGTGTCATCTGAAATCTTTCTAATCAATAAAATAGATCAAATATGTTCTCCTATTATTTAATCCTGGAAATTATTTTTAACTCACTCCTTCCTATTTCACGTCTATAAAATTTGCTTTACAATCTCAATAGAATTTTTAAAAGTCCGTCTTCTAGGCTGCTGGAAAGCTCATAAAAATCTGGCTTTAGTCACAGGTTTGAGGTTAATGTTGTTAATGTTGTTAATGTATTAATGTATGTTTTGCCAAGTGCAGGGCAGTGATCAGATGCCCAGCCAATTGGTTCTTTCTTGGATCTAAAGACAATAAGTACAGCAGTAAATAAATAAATTTTAAGCTTTATTATTACTCCGGCAAACAGATTTAACAGCATAACATAAATAACGTAACGTAACGTAACGTAACGTAACGTAGCGTAGCGTAGCGTAGCGTAGCGTAGCATAGCATAGCATAACATAAAAAGCATATATCCCAAGCAAGATAATACCCAAATCTCTTACAGGTTGTTAGGAGCTCCTTAATAATAATGTATGTACATTAGAAATAATGTATGTGCAGCCAGTTTCCACAGTACTTAATGCTAAGTTCCATGTAGAAGCTCCTAATAAGCAACATAACTACAAGGTTTTTATTAAAACCCGGCACTATGATTTCATGGGCCTGCTGTGGTCAAGAGACTACAAGACCTGATCTTCACTGGCTGATACATGACTCTGGGAAGGAAATCAAAAGTATGAGATTTTCACGGCTTTGAAGTACTACAGAGTCCGCACACACACAAACACACATACTTCCGCTATATTCAACAAGCAAAAATAGAAAACAAGCGGGTTAGCTCAGAAAGAGCTCTAAACTTCTAGCTTTTTTTTAATATGAAGGAAAAATCAAACTATGTCACTAAACTCCTTGAAATAACAATGATCTTCCACACTGCTATTATAATGTATTGTACTATTGGGGGAGGGGTGTGATTTGATTTCTATTGCTTTCAGAAAGTTTTACCCCATCTATCTTTGTGGTTTTATGTTTTTTACAGAGGTTTTTTGTGGCGTTGGTTTGGTTTGGTTTGGTATGCCACAGTAGAGTCCATTGAAGTTGGGAAGCTATAATTAATCATTTGTTCCTGTGGAAATGAAGGTGAAAACAGTTGTCTCATTTTACTTCCAACACAATAGGAAAGACAGGCTCATTTTACTATTGTGATGCTCTTCTCTATCATATTATGAGCAGAACCAGGCCAGACCAGAACATGGGGCTTTGAATCTTGATCAAATTTTGTTGGTAGAAAACGTAGCAGAACTGTTCACTCATACGAATTGCTATGCTTGACTTTTCAAATCTCCATAATTCTTAGGTGTGTCAAATGTTACATACAAATGCGGGTAAATAGATAATTGACCAACCTGTTTATTTCGCCTTTAAGAAATGTTGCTGCTCACCCTAATTAAAAAGAATCTCCATAGGAAATTTTACTCCAGCACCATTTTCTGCAAAATATAGCATAAAGTACATGAATGGCTTAAAATGTACAGTAGGAAATATCTTTGATATGCAAATTAGGTTAGCATTCTCAGTTGGTTTCCATAATAAAGGTTAGCACAGCACATGCAATATTCAAAATTCTCAATCCTACTTAGGAAAATGCTGATTTAAATTGTAGATGATAAAACTCCTAGGAGCATAATTAGCTTTGCACACTTTCTAAAAATCATTTCTCCTACTTTTAAAAAATCAGCTTATAAAGAACAAATCACTTGCTAGAAAAGAAATAACTACTTTTTGCTTATCTTTCCAGGAAAGGAGCCTCAGTGGTAAACTTATTTAAACTGCTAAACTCATTTGGCAGGTATCTAATCATCTTTCCTAGGGTGAAGATAGCAAGCAGAATTTTTTAACATGAATATAAAAATCATCCATAATTCCAACTTTGGTCAATTGATGTACCCAAAGTGACTCTATTTGGGCAAGGATCGCTAAGCTACACTTATCCATATTCCAGTTATTTCTCAAGACAATATAATAATGTCTGACATATAACACTGGTTTTGTTTTTAACATATTTTTAAAAGGCATCAATATAATTGAAAAGAATCACAATTATAGTCATATTAAAGCAGATCTATACAATCTTCAATGTCTTCCAATTTGTTCTGACTCTACTCAATCCTCTGCAACCATCGTTGAAGTCCTAAATTAGCTTGGGGATTGAAACAGAAGAACATTTTTTTCATAAAAAAGTTTCCAATATAAATGGTTAGACCTTATACTTTTTACTCATGATCTTTCTCTGGGTTACAGTGCCTAATAAGAAGACCTTTTTCATGTCTTTAGACAAGCTGAACAGAAGTTAGGGGAAGTTTTATATCCCAGATATTTCGTACAATTTGTCAGTACATTTTAAAGCTCATTCTTCTTTTCTCTCACTTTTAGTAGAATAACAACTTTCATATGGATGTGACCCTATTTTGTCTTCCTTTAGTTATAGAGATTGATTTTATTACATTACATTGGTATTTAGTTTATTTTAAAGTTTGTGAATAGCTCTGATATTTGGTTAATTTCTGGTATCAAAATTCCATAAATAATTACGCAATCCTGCAGTGTAATACACCAATTACACGATGGTACAAAAGAGTACAAAAGTAATCAGGAAAGAAACAATTTTCTGGAAAGTTAAACTATTGGAATGACTCATGTGTCATTTATTCCATTTGTTTGTTTCCAGTTTGGTGCTTAATGCAAAAAATTACATCAACTAAAACTGAACCTGAAACCCAGAGCCTATTTGAATCTTGTAGTGGATAACCTGAGTGTGGTTTCTTATATAATTCTGAATTCCTTCTTGTTTTCTTCTGTGTTTCCTAGTGAATAGAAAATCAGACTCATTGAAATACCGATTTTTTATATTGTTGAACATCTGTCCCTTGGTATTGAAATGAAAAGCTTTGGGGGGGGGGTGTTGTGGGATGGATGATAGATGGATGAAAATAAGAATATGTGGGTATTTTAAAATTGGCCAGGAAAAAAAACAGATCGAATGTTAGCTTGTAGTTTAAAATCTCCCAGAATCTCAGCAAAAATACAGTTTTCAGATACATATCCTAAGCATAATTTTTATTAATAAATGGAAAGAATCTAAAATCAAATTAGGAACAGTAAAAAGAATCTCTGTTTGAATCTATGTTTGTGTGTGGGGGAGAGAAAGCATATAAAAGTTTTGCCTGTCAAAGTAATTTCTGAGTGTAGCATTTTATGCTGAAGAAAGGAATTCAAATAAACACTATAAATGTTAGTGTCCAAGAAAAAAAAAGATAAGCCAATAGAAGCAGTTTTCCCCTGGCTTTAAGGTTATAAATAAGTTAAGATTAGTTACGCAGAGAAACTTTTTTCCCCTCCATGAATCTACAGTATTCAAATCTTCAAAATAGGCTCAAAACTCTCGGTTTAGATAACTACATCGCCTGCAGTCAGACCTAGGTGTTGCATACAAAATTGTGTGTAGTAATGTTTTACCTGTAAATGACTTTTTCTGTTTTAATCACAATAATACGCACACAACCAACTACTTTAAACTCAATGTAAATCGTTCTAAACTTGACTGTAAAAAATATGATTTCTGTAATAGAGTTGTCAAAGTCTGGAATTCCCTACCTGATTCGGTTGTCTCAGCTACAAATTTTCACTGTTTCAGTCACAAATCGACTTCCGTGGACCTTACTTCATACTTAAGTGGTCAGTAGAGGGGCGTGCACTAAAGTGCCTATTGTCCCTGTCATTGTATTTTTATTCTCTTATTCTTGTTCTCATTTTTGTTTGACAAATCCAAATGAATGAATGAATGAATTGAATGAATGAATGAATGACTGACTGAATGAATGAATGAATTGAATGAATGAAGGAATGAAGGAATGAAGGAATGAATGAATGAATGAATGAATGAATGAATGAATGAATGAAATGGCACTGCCGATTGACTTCCTATTCTTTACACGGATGCTTTTGAGGGGGAAAAAAAACCTTCAGTGATGGTAGATTAATGGGAAATATCTATCAGAATCTCAGATCATTCCTATAAAAGGTAAAGGCATCCTCAGGTATTTTACCCTGCTAGTCATGACCGACTTTTGGAGGGTGGTGCTCATCTCTGTTTCTTAAGCCAAAGAGCCAGTATTTTCTGGAGACGTTTCCACAGTCATTTATCTGGCATCATATCACAGCACAGCACAGAGTGTACAGTGAAACACAAAGTGCTGTCACCTTCCTGGTGGTTATAGATGGTACCTTTTCATCTACTTCCATTTACATTTCTAAATTCCATGACATGCTTTCAAAATAATAGCTGGCAGGAGCTGGGACAAGTGATGGGAGTTCACTCTGTCTCGTGGTGCTCAGGTCTCGAATTCCTGAGTGTAGACTTTTCATGGTCTAAGACTCAGGGTCTTAACTGCTGAACCACTGCGTGCCCATCATTCCTATATCTCAGACTCATTATGGAACCATTCTGAAAATATTCATAGGATTACAAAGTTTCTAGAAGTCATTTTTAGAGTTGTTGTTGTTTTGGAAGAAACTTCATTTCACACCTAAGCTATCATGGAAGGGGTTCTGTAACTGCCCATTATTGTGGTCATTTCTTGAATTCCCAAAGCATTCCCAATACATAGAACAATTCTATGACAATCACTTGAAAGGGTTTGTGACAGAAAAATTGCCACTCTTAGCTGTGCTTAGCTCATACCTGGTTTTTTGGGGAGGAGGGGAGGAGAAGGAAGCAAGAGGGATGCCTTCTTTTTGTTTTTATCCTGCTAGCTACAGAATGGCACTTGTATCTCTGATGATTTTTTTCTCAGCAGTATATTGAGCTTGAAGTTAACTGAAGTTAAAGCTGTGGCATTTTGGTTTCAGCAAGCAGAAGGAAGAGTGAAACTCAAAACTAAAGTCATTTGCAACCAAGAACTCCAATCAAGTATAAAACCTGGATATTGCAACAAATACAAAGCATTTTGAGACACTAGAAGGCAGCACTAAAACATTAACAAGCCCAAAAAGAGAGAGATGTGATTAAGGCGTTCCTCGCCACTTAATAAATTACCCAAAGATTAGCTGTTTCGGGGGCAGAGAAATAAATTATGAGATTTAACGTTTTGTAATAACAACAATTAGTTGCTAAACAGCATCTTTCCTTAAAGAAAGGGAAAAAAAGGCAAGAGGCAAAAGTAAATTAATTCTGCTAATTAGCTGCCAAGCATCAAAGCAAATAAAGCGGGAGGGCGGAGGGGGAGGGGTGTCTCATGTGCAAACTGGCACATGTGCCAATGTGCCCTCGCCATGCGCAGACTGGCATTCGGAGCCCAGCCTCGCTCTCCCATCATCTGAGTTTAACAGAAAACAGAGCTGTCAAAATATTTTTTTCCACTACAGTTTCTTTCCCCCATTTTCTTTCTTCCCTCCTACAACGTGGCTGGGAATGCTGGAATTTGTAGTCTCTAGCGCATCCAGAGAGCATGACATCGGATGAGCTTCATCTGTGAAGGGGAATGCCTTCGTTCTTAACAATGTGCATTCCCTCTCCTCTCTGTTTTGGAAGATGTCAGTCTGATTTTTTTTAAAATTGCTCCTTGTCAATGCAGGACCCCAGCCCCTAAGGGAGTCAGGGGGTCTTGAGGGCAATCTGTACATCCTGTTGCTTATTTTTGTGAATTCTTGTCTACGGTGGCCTTTCAGGGTTTTGGAAGAAGCTAATTGTGATCAGGAGAGTCAGCTTGGGGTAGTGGTGAAGTCCGTGAGTTCTAGTCCCGCCTTAGCCATGAAAGTCAGCTGGGTGAGTTTGGGACAATCACCAGGAGATGGTGAGTTCTAGTCCTGCCTTACACACGAAAGCTGTCTGGGTAACTTTGGACCAATAACCAGGAGACTGGGAATTCTAGTTTCATTTTAGGCACAAAAGCTGGCTGGGTGACTTTGGGCCAATCGCTAGGAGGCGGTGAGTTCTAGTCTTGCCTTAGGTAGGAAAGCTGGCTGGGTGACTTTGGGCCAGGGCCTCACTCTCTCGGCTCAACCCACCTCACAAGGTTGTTGTTATGGAGAAAGTAGGAAGAGGAAGACGCATTAGGTATATTCACCCGTTTGAGTTACTTATAAAAAAAAATAAAATAAAGGCAGGATATAAATAAATAACCAAATAAGGCACTGAGTTCCACCTGTTAACGATGCCCCGTGAAATTTAAAAAAAACCCAAAAGCTATCACTGGCAGGGAATGAGATCAGCAACCTTTCAATTCAATAAATGAATAAATAAACTCCTTTGTAAAGCTTCGAGTCTACTGTTCAGTTTCAAGTATTTTAAGAGGGAGAAAGAAAAAAAGGGATTGCCGGCATTTTTAATTTGCAGAAAGTTTTGCAACTGTTAAGGGAGCCGAGTGGTCTGTCCTGCATTGGGTCAGTTTTACGGGCTACATGGCACAGCCTGGTTTAATCTCCTCCACGGGGTCTTAAAGTTTCAAGTTTGGACTCCCCTGGTACGGAGTCTCCTGCTTGAGGAGGGGAGGGGAGGGCTGGACTAGAAGATCTCCAAGGTGCAGAAAAAAGCAACACAGATGATTAAACATTTGAAGAACAGTTGCAGGAACTGAGTATATCTAGTTTAATGAAAAGAAGGACTAGGGGTGACATGATAGAAGTCTTCCAATATTTGAGGGGCTGCCCCAAAGAAGAGGGGCGGGGAAGTCAAGCTATTCTCCAAAGCCCCTGAAGGCAGGACAAGAAGCAACGGGTGGAAACTAACGTAGGAGAGAAGCAATTAAGGAGAAATTTGCTGACAGTGAGAACAATTAACCAGTGGGACAGCTTGCCACCAGAAGTTGTGGGTGCTCCATCCCTGGAAGCTTTTAAGAAGAGACTGGACTGCCGTTGGTCAGAAATGGTGTCGGGTCTCCTGCTTGGGCGGGGGGGTTGGACTGGATGACCTCCAAGGTCCCTCCTGGTATTTTGTCCATTCTGACCCTGTTGTTCTACGTTCTGCGAAGCAGCTGTGACCCTCCAGCAGGTTCCTTCGGGTGGTTGAAGGCTGAGACGCTTCCCAGACTCCACCAAACACAGCCGCAGAGAGACAGGTGGCAAGTTGTCACCCTTGCAGAAATGTTTTTCCAGCGAGCTGGTTGGTTGGTTGGTTGGTTCTGCCTGCCGAAATGCAGGTTCCCCTCCCTTCCCCGAAGAGGGAGGGGGAAACAGGGAGCCCCCTCGGCTTCATGAAATATGCAGGGCCATCAGACGGGAAGAGTGCATCTTGGCACAACCCTCGCCAGTTCATAAATTAACCAGCTGGCAAGCCCCAGCCACCGATTTTGGCTTCCCACTAAAGCTTTTAATTAACAGCTCGGAGAGCTTCAAGGGTGGAGGTATTTTCCCCATACTCCTCCTTTGCAAAATGCAAAAAGAAAACCAAAAAAACCCTGAAAATGAAAAAAGGACTCTGCTCTATAAATCCACCGGTAAGAGCTTTCTCCGGCAGGCGGGCCCATGGCTGGGAAAGGCACAGGGAAAAGGAGAATCTGCTCCAAGGTGTTGTGTTTGTGTGAATGCGGGCGTGCCCAGGTGTGTGTTGCACACACCTGGGCACCAGTAAGTTGCATAAACAGAGGCACAGAATCAAAATCAGGTGAAGTATTAGCACCGTTTTATAAAGCCTTAGTAAGGCCACACCTGGAGTATTCTGCATCCAGTTTTGGGCACCACGTTACAAAGAAGACGTGGAGATTTTGGAAAAAGCCCAGAGAAGAGCAACTAAGATGATTAAAGGCCTGGAGGCTAACAGCCTGTGTTGCGTAGCAGACTAATGCTCTTGTTAAAGAGAGTATTAGTTCCAGCTGCCTGCAATTACTGCGAGTTC
>JANHZT010005098.1:12931-26321 GCA_032468215.1 Stegonotus admiraltiensis
AATAGAATAGAATAGAATAGAATAGAATAGAATTCTTTGTTGGCCAAGTGTGATTGGACACACAAGGAATTTGTCTTTGGTGCATATGCTCTCAGTGTACATAAAAGGAAAGATACTAAAAGAAACTATTCTGAGAATTCAACAGCAAATTCTCCTGCTGCTTTTCCTGCATCTCCACAGGACCACGAATAGCTAGACAAACAGCACCACTTTATTAGAGGGAAGAAAGGGAGGGAAGAAGGAGAGCAGGCAGGCTCTGTCTTGGCAGAGGCAGGGCTAGAGTTGGAAGCAGTTGGCTTTTTGCATTAGACAGATCCGGCCTATGAATAGAAAATGGGCAGGGCTACAACTTGAAGCAGTGGAGCAGACAGAGCAACCTTTCCCAGTGAAGGGTGCCAAAGTGAGACACTCTCTTAGAGAAGAAACTCACTAGAATGTCTTCATTGCCCAGGGGATGCATAGCTCTATGTTTAGCAGGGAATGTGGGAAAGAGGATCACATTACCTTCTATGAGGAGCCGAGCTGAGTCAAAGCACTCTCCAAAGGGATTCTTCACAGCGATGGAGTACTTGCCCAGGTCAGGAAGGGCTGCATCACGCACCACCAGTGCCACAATGTCAGGATCCTCAAAGACATAGCGGTACTTGGGCCCGTCCTTGAGTTCCACACCATCTTTGGACCAGCGGATAAAGGGGTCAGGGAAGGCACTGATGCGGCATTCTAACTTGGCTGCACTGCCTTCTATCAGCATCACATCTTTGAGGTTCTGTAGTACCCGTGGAGGGCCTTTGTCTTTCAGTTCCTTGCGAGACCTGAGAGTGGAGAAGAGGAAGTGGAAGAGCAGGCATGCAGAACTTTGCTCACAATCTTATAGCTCCATTTTTCCCAATCCAGTAGTCTCGGAATGAGTTAAGATTGCATCTCTCAGAATTCCCGTGTAGCATGGTCATCTGCTCTGTTGCCCTGGGAATTCTGGGAGTTGTAGACTCTACAGATCTAAACTGTGTTCTCATTTCTAATTCTCATGAATTGTGCAGTAGCACACTGTCATGAAGCGAGATCTGCAAAAAAAAGGCGAATGATAACAGTTCCTGGGCAAAACAAATTATGTGGACATTTTTTTAATATTGGGATATTTGGAGGGAGTGAATTGAACACTTAGACATCAGTTTGTTTCTGCACTTAAAAAGTAGCATTATTAAGCTGCAGTTAATTGAGCAACATTATTTTGACAGTGAATGCTTTAGGTATAAGAGGGCAAAACCTAACTAATTATAATTCCTCTTGTTAGATACCCGTTCTTCTCTGTTCCACAGAATTAACACTAATAAAATTATGGGTGCAAATATTTTTAATGAAGATTAGCTTGCATTCTGCTGGAGCTCAAGCTTACTCTTGAAACGGAATGGGCCACTTTGTTTTTTATGGATAATTCTAAACCTATAAGAGTGTTCAACAATTATGTCGGGTGCTTAATTGTAAACAACTAAAACACTAGATTGTGCAAAGGGGTTGGGTGTGTGATAATAAGAACTAGTCCTAAGGGTTCATCAAGGTGCTGCATTATAAATAAAGTATTCAGTCTAAATGCTGAAGCACAGGAAAAACTGTTCGAGGAAGCAAAGTCTGTGTAATCTTCTCTCTGTGTGACCTCTTTGTAACCTGAAAAATTTAGGATCTTTATGCTGTTAAATCCCAGATTTTGAAAAATACACTGAATTGGATTTATGTCCTTCTTGTCATATCTCTAACACCAGTCATAACATCATAGAATGGAAGAGTTGCAAAGAGTCTTGGAAATAATCCACTTTAACCCTTTGCTCATGGCAGGAATTGAGGATATTTGTTGTGACAACTCTTGTTCTCTGAAAAGTCTTCTTTTTTTACTACTTCTCTAGCAGCCCTTCCCCATCCATTTCATGACCACCACTTCTTTATATTACTTCAACATCCAATCGCCTCTTACCCTAATTTTCTCAATTACTTCCAAGCTATCTTTGTCATATACTAAGTCTCTCTTTTTCCTAGCTGAACCATTGAGGATAATATATTCAGCTTCCCATACTGCATTCTCTCATCAAAATATATCAAAGATACTTTCCCAAAACATCAAGAGATATACCAATATATCAATCTTTCTTCTAAATTCCCCTTTCATGTGCCTTGTGTTTGTTGATCTTCTTTCCCAAATGACTTTTTGAGACCAAAAGTATAATTCATACGAAGACAACAATGGTAAATGATAAAAAAAACCCCAAAACTAATAATAGCATATAAAAGCAAGATGAACCCCGTTTCCTCACAAAGAGCTCACTGATATAAACGTCTTCCTCCAGAGTCTGAAAGACTACAAAATAAGCAATGGTGTAAGCAAAGGGATGGAATGTTTCACATCTGGAATGCCTCATTTGAGAAGATTCCCTTTTTGGTTATAAAATGCTAGAGGAGGAACGCCAAATTACAAGTTAACCTAGAGGCAGGCTAAGGTGGAGGCAAAGAAGTCCCAAACTGTGGAGAACGATGACATTAAGAAGCAGCACTAATCCTACCCTGGAATTGTTTTTTCATTTCTAAAATACGTACGTACCACCCTGTAGCCCAGAAAGGTATCTTATGGTTACTGTATTTTTTAAAAATGTGTGTGTGTGTCAGGGGTGGGTTCTACTTACCTTTACTACCAGTTTGCAATGGGAGCGTGCGCACAGAAGCTCCTGCGCATGCGCAGTGTCAATTATGACGTCCAGGCAGGTGGGCAGAGACTCCTGCCGCTTTTACTACCAGTTCTAAAGAACCGGACAGAACCGGGAGCAACCCACCACTTGTGTGTGTGTGTGTGTGTGTGTGTGTGTGTGTGTGTGTGAGAGAGAGAGAGAGAGAGAGAGACAGACAGACAGACAGACAGACAGACACACAGACACAGAGAGAGAGACAGACAGAGACAGAGACAGGCAGGCAGGCAGGCAGGCAGGCAGACAGATGGGGCAGGAGGGAGGGAGGGTAAAGGAAAGAAAATTATCCATGTTACTACAATAAATATATATAGCCATGACTTACAGGAGGTCTTCTCTTTTCTAGCAAATGGGATACACATTACAAATAATACAATCTCATATTATGTGTTTAGAGTCTCCAATACAGGGAAGAAATCCTGACCTTTTCAGATGAATCTCATACCCATAGCTAAGATTTTCTATTTATATTATCCATGATAATATATCATGGATAATATGATATATATGAGAACGAAGCTGCTCTCTCTTTAAAATTCATTTCACTTGTTTATTTAGTCATCTTATTCACTTAATCCCTACAAGCTTGAGGCAGTGAGTAACATGACATGAAAACTCAGTATGATAAAAATTATCACAAAACAGCCAAAGCAGCATGTTGTAGCCAATTTACATTAGAAAAATACTAAGGATGTGCAAAATTTACCAACCTTAAAATGATTTTTTCAAGAGAATTCCAGAATGTCCCAGAAGCCCTGGAGCACCCCTTCCTTCCTGCAGACTGTGCATCCTTCATTTTCTTGTTTTAGCAAGGGAAATGGTGTGGGGTTTTTTTGTGCTTAGGATATAATATGTGGAATAGTTAATGCTCAAAAGCTTTATAGTTCATTGTTTCTTGTTAAACCTTCATGTGGTTTACGTTTTGGCCTGCTTCATACAAAAACATGCAACTGTTACAGAAATGGAAATATTGTCTGTATCAGAATTATCTATGGCTGAAGAGGAATACTTTTGCGCTCTGTAATTTGGGGTTCTTTTACACAGACAAGATTTGTTCCACGGATATTTGGTATTAAATAGTTCAATCAGCTCCAAAAACTAAGAGTCTGAAAAAAAAGTATGAATATTTCTCTTTAAAGGGATATAGATTACTAGTAATGAATATTTCAATTTGTTTAACAAACACAATGATTGCTATTTATTTTCATTTCAGATAACAGTTCTCTGGGTACTCTTTTTCTCCCTTGAAATAATAAATTCTGTTGTCAGTTGAAAAGGACATCAATAGTTTTTGTTTTCTAAAGCAAATTGGATTATGGGGTAGCAAAAGATAGCAGTTTTTTAAAAAAAAGAACAAGAGCCTGTATCGTTTAAATAGATGGTTGAATGTGCCTTGCTTAGATATTTTTAAATGACTTTCCCAAGTGAGTCACTTTCATATGTATTGGAAATGATGAGAACTATGGGAATTGTAGACTGAAGTCCAACAAGGCAGTTTGCCTAAATCCAGGGACTCTGCTTACTGTAAGAGTGGAATGCCTAGACCTTAAATTGTGTTATAGGAATAAAATACTAGTATACATCCTATTGCTGTATTGGCTAGCTGTTCCTGTGTGACTCCTACTCAAATTGATCTGATCTGGGGCAGTGGTGGGTTCTACTTACCTTTACTACCTGTTTGCATCATGCCCATGCACAGAACTACTTTGATGACATCCGGGTCAGTGGGTGTAGCCTCCCACCAGTTTTACTACCGGTTCTTGTGAACTGGTCTGAACTGGGAGCAACCCACCACTGATCTGGGGGCTGGTGTTTGAGCTCCTATGCCTGTTGTTATCAGGTGACTTCATTTCCATGGATTCAGACCTGGTTGGATAGAGTTCAGGAAGCGTTTATGGGCTCCGAGGTGTATATGGGTTTGTGCCAAGCAATCTCAAACTTGATGCATAGAGGATCACAGAATACAGAATAATAGAGTTGGAAGGGACCTTGGAGGTCTTCTAGTCCAACCTCCTGTTCAATCAGGAGAACCTATACCATTCTGGATAAATGGCTATCCAACCTCTTCTTAAAAACTGCAGTGATGAAGCAACCACAATTTCTGGAGGCAAGCTATTCCACTGATTAATTATTCTCAATCAGTAAATTTCTCTTTATTTGTTGGATCTCTCCTTGATAAGATTCCATCTGTTAATTCTTGTCCGGCCTTCAGGTGTTTGGAGAATAGGTTGACCCCCCCTCTTCTCTGTGACAGCCTCTTAGTTTTTTGGAAACTGTTATCATGTCATTCCTGACAAAGGCTGAGTTGTTTGCTCAACCAATGCTGAAGCAGCCGGAGTGCCATTAAAATTCCCCTCCCCATTAGCCATTTCTCACTCACAGGGATATTCACCTTCTTTTTCTTTTCTCTTTTCTTATAGACAGTCATTAGGAATTTCAATAGCAGTTATTGGAAGCAGAAGAGCATTTTTTAACACTTTGCTAAAATAATCACTTTCTAGTGCAGGGCTGTCAAACTTGCAGCACACGGGCTGGATGGGTCATGCACTGGCCACCCCCATGCCCAGTTTAGTGAAGAAGAAAAAAAGATGTGATTCATCACGTGATGCCTCAATGACGACACGAGTTTGACACCCCTGTTCTAGTGCATATGAGTTTAACTGACACCTATGATCTCTGTAGAATAAACAGATTAATGAAGGTGGTCTGCCTCAGATACCCTATGGATCTGGATGGTTCTGGCAGGCTGCTGGTTTTTACCTGCAGAAAAGCTTTCCATTGAGTACTTGATTAGCCATTGGAAATAAGAACTGGATATTTGATCTGGTTGCTTCTAAGAGGTTTTTGACTTCTGGCTAATTTTGGATGGTTCCCTAATTTACCAAGTAGAGGTATACAGAAGAAATGCCTAGAGCACTGAAAAATAAAAATAAAAATGTTGCTGACAAAGCAAATGTACAGACTCAAATTTCAACCCGCATCATAGTAATAAGGAAGGTGAAACATCACTCCTTCCTGACTGCACTGGTGGGTTGTTAGGCAGTAACTTTATTTAGGATAAACAGCTCCCTCTTAGGGAGGGTGAAGCAATTAGATCTGTTACCTTGCTCCTATTACTGTTTTGTAGAGCATTTTGCCAATACAATCACTCATGTTCACCTATCACTCATTTCAGTTTCTCATGGATGAGTCATTTTACCTACCTATCTGGGAATACTTATGGTGTCTTCTCTATGATGAGGTGGGATTTTCCCAGCAATTTGTGGGCTAGGTCTTGTTCCCTTCTGCAGCCATGGTCTATGTGGAGATGGATGACAATGCATTTGTTTTCATGGAATAATGCCAACCACTTGAAAGGGATTTTGAGGCACCCCTATCTTTCAGAGCACCATCCTGGATCTATCTATAGTTGACAACCATTGCCCTTTCTCTAAGCTACCCTTTTAGGATTGAGATGGTGGTTAGTGTAGAGGTCAAGGCAACATAGAGGAAGCAGAGCATTTTGTTCCTTTTTAATCAGGATTTAATTAGGATCTGCTCACAGAACAGGAATAGCATGTGCCTTTGTTAGGAACTTTTGTGGGCCTTTGTTAGGAACTGAATGTGCCCCTTCTAATTCCCTTAGACCTCTGGGCAGCCTTCAGTGCTATTGACTGGGGCATTTGTAGCTCAGTTAACATTTCTTTGCACATTCAGTAGACTGGGGGACATTGTTAAGAATTTAGGAATATGGATTACTGGTGCATTTTTTGAGATAGTGACCAGTCATTCACATTAACTATATGTCCGAGAGACTGATACTTAGCTCTAGAGCAGGGCTGTCAAACTTGCAGGTCACAGACCAAATGCATCATGCACTGGCCACGCCCATGTCCAGTTTAGCAAAGGGGGAAAAAATCATAATACGCCATGTGATGCTGCCGTGATATGCAGGTTTGATACCCCTGCTCTAGAGCAATTTGGTGACTGATTTATTAGCCTAACATAGAACCAATAATTCTATTTGTCTGAATGCTGGAAGACACTCCATGTTATATCTTATATTTTGTGCTACTGTAGCATACAATATACTATTCTATTTGTTTTTCAAATGTATCAGATTTTCTAAGCAAATGTGTCGTCTTTTCTAAGCATTGCTAAGGTATGTTCTTCGATGCTTCTGTCTTAATGCCTTGTCTCACTATCCCATTACCAAGAGATTTTGCTTCAAAGTACTGTAAAACTCTGCTCCTTCTGCCCCATAGATACAATTTTGTTTCTTATGGTAATATGATCTGTGTTGAAATAGATAGTAGAATGTAATCCTTTGCTTTAAAGAATGATTCACAGTGTAGCAGCCAGTGGGAAAAAGCAGGATAGGCTTTGATCCCTAGTGTATTTCAAAATTTCAATGGAATATAAATTCCTAGAACTGCATTTAGGATGGTGCTCTTAGAGAAACATAATCTAAGCCATGGGTTTTCTCAGACTCCCAAATGGCTCAACATAATTTATAGAAAATACCTGGTTACAAGTTTCATCACCTGGACTAATGAGAAAGCATAGCATTCTAATTTTGTGGCAGAACATGGTGGTAAGAATTTTTAAGCATTAATTGTAGAATGACAATGAATGATAATTAAAATAATAAATTGCACTTATCACGTTCTTCCAGGTGGAAAAACAGCTATGAGTTCCACAGCAAGAACTGTCAGGGAATGTTTGATAACATTAAGACATAGTCATTTGTCCTAAGGCTTTTAGCAAACAACTAATTTCATATTTGCTGCAAAAATGTATGAGCCCCACATTCTGCTTGTCCTGTGGCATCATAGGTATCATTAACAGGACTGAAATTCTGAAGCTTGTTAGTTAATTTCTTGAACAGTATTAAATTTGTTTGCTGCATAATTATTTTTCAATCACTTCCGTACAATTGCAGTTTCATCTCCAACCCGTATAATCCGTATGTTATGGTTTATTTATTTATTACATATTATTCTATTTTCCCTGTTTTTGTTTTTTTCTGATTCCTATGGCTCCATGATTAGAGGAATAAACTTGTACAATTAGTCCTCATTTAGTGATAACAATTGGACCCAGCAACTCAGATATTAAGCAAAGCAGTTGCTAAGTGAATCTGCTCCTGTGCTTATGATCTTACTTCAGCTTTCCTTTGCTTTAAAGACCTGCGAAAGTCATAAACATGAGGCATAATCGTAAGCTTACTTTTTCATCACTGTCATAGCTGAAATGATTGCTAAAAGAGGCAGTCACTAAACAAGGACTACCTGTAACTACCTATTCCCTGAGGATAACCTTACTAAACACACCAGGTCGATCCCTTCTTCCATTTCCTCCATCACATACAGAAGCTGATTAGATTTTCAATTGAATTTTACTTGATAATGCAATCCTCCATCCCACACAAGGATAAGAGGTAAGTGGAAAGAATTGGTATAGTTAGAATGACACATGCTTCTTTCTATCATCCTATGAAAACAGCTGTGCTGGAGTTCAGAGGACTGATTTTGCTGCTGGAGGTGATTGCCTCATTCTTGGTAATGGGAGTTCTTGCCAAAGGATTTTAATTCACAAGCAAAGGTTTAGTGATATGATGGGTCCTTGGTGCTCTTTGAACTTGGTTGTTTTCTTGCAGATGTTTCATTACCCAAACTACTGTAGGTAACATCATCAGTGCTAGCCCTAGCACTGAGGAAGTTAACTAGTTTTGGGTAATGAAATATCCTAGCCCTCATGAAGTTAACCTAGTTTTGGCTAATGAAACGTCTGCAAGAAAACAACCAAGCTCAAAAAGCACCAAGGACTTCTCATTTCAACCCTGAGCTACAAATATTCTTCTTTATTACTTGTTGATATGTTCTGCAGAGAGATAGCACCTGTTATATTGTTCCTTCCCAGTTGTTGATTTACCTGCTGTCTTCTAAAAAAAAAAAATTCATCTTAAACTCTATCTTCAAAACTTTGTAAAAAGGCACCAGGGTAAACTTCTTTTATTAAACAATGTGGGTATTTTCAAGATATATGTCTGTATCATAGGATTTAAATAATTCATTAAATTGAGTATTTGATTTGTACTTGAACTTTGCTTTGCTTTGTAGAATTATGTGGAGGGTTCTGCACCTCTGTTTTATGAAGAAATATTAATTGTTTTAGTGCTTTGAAGAGGAAAAAGTCCTCCTTTGATCATGCCAATATTATTTCCCTTAAAATGTTCTTCAGTGTGATTTATTTGTCTTTCACTTGCTACAGGAGTAATATAGAAATTGTTGGAAGTAATCTAGCAATCAATTTCAATTTATCACTTCCCTTCACCTGAATTCTTCATTTACTTTTCTATAAACAGAAATGCAGACTATGATATATTATTCTACGTTTACACCAGCTTTTTATATTCTAGTCTAGTATAATAAAATAGAGTGCAATTATTGTTTAATGGTTTTTCATATGCTATCAATCTGAGTGGAGAGTACAGCCAGAAGGGGGCAATATTATTCTTTGAAAACCTGATTTTTTAAAAATAGTATCTTCTGTGATCTCAGAATAGTTATAATTTAGAGATACTTCTGTTTTGTCCAGTAGTTTTTGCAGAAAAAAAATTATAATGCTTTATAAAGCTTCCCAGCCAAGCAAGTATGATCTTTTGTCCTATATTTCTCCTAGTCTAGTCCTCACTTCATATTCAGTTGGGCAGATATTTGCAATTTATGAATTGCTGGGGGATACCAGAGGTCATCAAGTCCAATCTTCTACCTGATGCAAGAAGAGTTGAGTACAATCTTTTGACATCATTTCCGTTTAGATATTTTCTCCGTGGGATCTACTTACTCATAGTGATGGTGGAATGGGGAATAAGCAGTTTGTGGAAAAACTATTGCCATTAAAAGATAACACCTTTTCGCAGTTTCTTCAAGAAGCCAGACTTTTCAAGGCCTGAAAAAGGTATCACTGCTTTAAAGAAATAAAATGAATGGAAGCCCTCTTCTGGGTCATTTTTTAAATTTGCCCTGCATCTTTCTACATATATCATCGACCGATCCCATAATGAGAAATTGCAAACGTTCAGAATGCTGAGTGCATGGGATTGTTTTTAACAAGCATGTCTTCAAGGTTGATTCGGATTTCCTCTCATTTTCTGAACAATTTGTATTCATAGCTTTCGGATTTCCCTTGAGTTACCTTTAACATCTCAAAAATAAATGGAAAAGAGATTCCTGATATTTCTGAAATAAAGAGACACAACAAAACGGAGAAGATAATGAAATTCCATCAAGCTTTTATCAAGCCAGGTCCAGTTAGGTCAGTTTTCTACAGGAGGTTGAGGTGTCATATACATGCACACAGGTCACCTCAATATATGATGCAGGTCATATACTTTCCAGGGTTATGCAATTTTCAGATCTGCAAATTAATATAGAGAACTGCATATTTAGACTCTGCCTTAATAATTTCATAGCAGTATAGAATAGATCAGTCCATTGAATCTCCTTGTAATTTCTGTAGCAATATATTATCCATTGCCGGCTTGCTTCAGCAGATCCTCTGGTGCCAGGTTATTTCAGGATGGTCCAGGATGCTTTCATAGCTGCTGTAGCAGTCCAGTGGCATAAGGCCATGCCATACTTCACCCAATCCTAGCAATCCCTTACTTTGTCCTGTTACCACCTGTCACGACTTGGACATATGGTTGGAACTGAGAGGACACACTGCAACAGCACCAGATAACAATGGTTGAGGCTGCCAGAAATGCAAGAACCAAAACTTTGTATCTCCCTCAACACCTGAAGTGATAAAAAAAAAGGAAGAGGAAGAGGAGGAGGAGGAGGAGGAGGAGGAGGAGGAGGAGAAAGAGAAAGAGAAAGAGAAAGAGAAAGAGAAAGGGGAGGAGAAAGGGGAGGAGAAAGAGGAGGAGGAGGAGGAGATTATAGCACAGAATAAGATGATGATGATGACCTTTGGGTACAAGGTACAAATTAATTACATCCTGCCTTTCCTAAAGGGATTCTGAGTGGTTTACATAACATGCCTTCCTTCAATTTGTCTCTACAACAATCATGTGGGATAGAATGGGCTGAAAGAATAACTGGCACAAAATCTCTATTTAACTTCTATAGCTGATGTTAGATACCATAGTGTCCCTAGTTTCTGTCCAAAAGTTTAACTACTAAACTTTGATGATGATGATGATGATGGGATGAGGAGGAGGATAGAATTTATAAAATATTTTCTGCTAAGATGACATTTAAGTTCTAAAAAATCATCTAATTCAATTTTCTGCTAATGTGGGAAGTCCACTATGACTAAATGGAAAGCAATACTAGAGTAATCTACCTGTCACTTATGTATTTATAATCTTCTACTTGAATATTGAGTGAGCAGGAATTTGTTTCTAATTTGTTATCAAAGGAGGCAAATGACAGCATGTGCATCATGGCATCATCATGCAAATGACACAAATTATGCAATTCACACCATTCCCAAGAAGCCTCTGTGCTTCTGGATGGCTTGTACAGAGCTTTATATTGCAACCCCAGCCATCCAAGGAATAAAAAAAAATCTTCTAGAAATTAGACATATGGGGGGGAAAGAGACACACTATGGCAGAACATTCTATTTCCACTGATGCTTATGGCTTTCTTTCTACATTAAGGATATTAGTGTTGGAAACTGGAGCAGCAACAGGAGGATGTAAAAAAGTTAAAAATGAAAAATGCAATCTTACTCCCAGAGTTGCCATCTTGACTTTTTTGACCTCTCCTGCAAATGACCTCCGCTATAAATATTTTTTACAATGTGATAATGTAAAGAACAAATTTCACATGCATAAATGTCCAATATGACAGTTATGTATAGCTTAACCCTAATGTCCTAGCCGAGAGGAATGCCATGACTGAATATATTTCTTGTCAGTCTGAAACAGCTTGTTGATTTGCATTTTTAGCATTAATAGATTTGTGGGGGGGGGACTACAGAAATGAAGTGGAACAGAGCTTTGCTGAGTAACAATTGGAACAGAGAAAACATTCAAGAAATTTTAATATTCCTCTCCTTGTGCTAAAGATATTTTCCCATAATCTGACATAAGATTTTATCTGTTTATCTTTTAAAATAACCAAAACCCTTTGGATTTGAAAATCGATAGAAAAAAAATTAGCTGTGCTGATCAGCTGAGATCTTTGAACTTACTTTTTTTTCCTTGAGAAAACTGAGAACCAAGAAGTGACAAGAAGAAAATAAACTCTAAGTTTAAGACTATCACACTCTAGCTAAGAATCACCTTTTAAATTTAAATAAAATTCTGCATGCGTATCTATGAAAATTTCAGCTTGCCTGAGTACGATTGTGAGCCTTCTTAATTGTAATAACTGGTAGAAAATACTTAATTTAATGCAACCCTTTTTATCAGAAAATTTTCTTAATGTATGAGAGAACAGAAAGCTAGGTAGTACAGCTATGATGGCAAAGACAGCCTCCAATTTCATGCACTAAGCAGAATGTTTACATAGAAGTTACAATGTACAGGACTTTTTTATTTTAAATTATGTATTTTGCATCTGCCTTTCTTCTCGTTATCCTTATGCGCTGATAGAATTCAGTTCAGATACAGCAACTTTCCCATCTTATGCATCATCTTATTGGAAATCCTGGGAATTGTAGTCCAAACATATTTAGAGGATAATGTATTAGAGAAAGTAGGTGAAGACAGCGTTATTAAAATCTGGCAGAGAGAGGGGAAGTAGGGAGGAAGCAGAAGTGGGGACAGGGAGAGAATTTTGTGTTGGAAATTCAATTTCCATTTAAGGCATTATACCCACATTATGTAATTTGTATCAATCATATCATAACATAAATGACATGTAGAGTGTAATTTGCGAGATAATATCACAATTTATGTCACATCACTTGTCCCCTGTAGATATCCATGATTCCTAATAAAAATCATTGAGACTGATGAGAATTTGCTTTAGAGATCTGTTTGCAATGTGAATTTATACTCATTTAGCTTTGATATGGCCAAGGAGGGGGTGGTGAGTCATGCCCCTTCTCCAAGAATTCATTCTCCTTGGTTTCCCACGTGAGAAAATATTACAAAATATTTCTTTCTGGGCAGTTCATTCCCAAAATCTTTATAAATATGGCAGAGAACTTAAAAATAGTAATTTGTGCCTCAACAGAATAACAGAGTTGGAAGGACCTTGTAGGTCTTCTAGTCTAACCCTCTGCTCAAGCGGGAAGCCCTATACCATTTCAGACAAATGGTTGTCTAATCTCTTCATAAAAACCTCCAGTGTTGGAGCACACACAGTTTCTGGAGGAAAGTCGCCCCACTGATTAATTTTCTGTCAGGAAATTCCTCCTTGTCTCATAAAATATGATTTTATTTCAATTGAATTGCTATATGAATGAACTATTCTATTACCCACATCTCAGTCTCTATCTCTCTGTGTCCACTAACAATCCTGATAATATGAATAAAATTGTAGTATTGGAAACTTGAATATTGCAGGAGTCATCAAAAGTAGACTTGTATAGACTTCTGGGTTGGCAACGCTGTCATTGAGGACGATCCTTTTGGGTCGCCAGCCCCGTGATCTGTAAAAGCCATCCTGGCAGCGTAAATCAGCTGTCAGGAGGCTTGAAACTCTTTCCCTCGGGAGAAG
>JANHZT010005098.1:72579-83748 GCA_032468215.1 Stegonotus admiraltiensis
AGGGGAGGGGAGGGGAGAGGTGGGCGGGGCCAGTCAGGAGTGGGATTTGGGGGTTTTCCGAACTGCACAGAATCTAGAGGTTCTCCCGAACCCCTGCGAAACCCCAGCAGCCCTCCCCTGCCTTAAATCTATAGTCCTTAGACTGACATTATTCCTACCATGAAATCTCTTTTGTCAAGCTTGTTAAACTTACCTAAAAGTCGTAGAAAGAGCATATGAACACCCAAAGCAAACGATCTGTGATTTTCTGGCACACATCTGTAAATTAAAGTTGGTTTACCATTTAATATGATATATGCCATCCTTCAACAGATACTATGATATTATTGCAATTGTTTTAACTATGCAATGTATTTCTTGAAAATGCAAGGTTAAAACAGAAGACAAAACTAATACTGTAAGTTATTAAAAATGTAGATAGTGATTCAAGAAAATGTTAACATAGCGACTTTCCAGTTATTTTTCTTTTGATCACTGTCATTTTGAAATCAAATTTCTATTTACTTCTTCATCCTTAAAAATGAAAAATGCTTTTTAAAAAACAATAAACAATTTTCATACTACACAAGAGTTCTATAACACAACACATGGACACAGACAGCAAGGGATATATGAATAAGGCCAGAAGAAATGGTAGAATAAAATTTAGAAATAACAAAATTGACAAAATGTGCACCATGAGGTATATCATGACACAAACTTTATCCATAAGATTCTGTAATACAATTATAAAAGGGTAGGGCAGGACCTATATCATAACACTACAACATCTATTGTTTTGCCATCACTGTGGTAAGAAATGGATGTGTTCTCTGAGGTACTTTTGACCATTTAGGCTGCCAGCATGAATTCTAAGCAGAAATTCATCATCGTACTTGTTCAACCAATAATTGTTGAAAATATCAATGTAACAAGAAAGAAGAAACCAGTGCATCTACTCTATTTCAAAATCTCCATCTCAATAGATTAAAAGAAAAACCATCTTCAGGGGAAATATTACCATAGAGACATTATGCAAGACTATTATCCTGATGGTTAGAACAGTTGATCAGTGTAATGACTTGCTTCCAGAAGTTGTGGGTGCTTCAACACTGGAGGTTTTTAAGAAGAGATCCGACAACCATTTGTCTGAAATGGTATAGAATTTCCTGCTTGAGCAGGAGGTGGGGCTAGAAGACCTCCAAGGTCCCTTCCAACTCTGTTATTCTATTATTCTTTTTGGTTACATTTTAATTCTTAGCTGTAGTTAGAAATAAGTATTCTGTTTGAATATATTCAGCTCAATATTTCAAACAGCTGGACATCCCAGTACTTTTGTGGAGATCTACTGCTGATCTCTGCATTCTTGAACACTTTCTTCAGCACTGGGTTGTCAATTTAATTTCCCAGAATGCCCTAGCACCCAGAATCAGACTCAGGTTTTCTCATTTGCATATTATGGAAATCATTTCTTCACTGTACAAATAATTTGGTGTGTTTGCAAATAGATAGTGGAAGAAACAAGTTCATGGGTTTTTTTAAAAAAAGAATTCCTATACTATATTGCATTTTACAAAATTTAAAAAAGATAAAAGCGGTATTATAACTACCTGAGAATGGCCACAGTTGTTGGTGTAACTGCCATAAAAGTAAAAACAACCGCAAAAAAGAAGAAGCTAAGGAACCAAGGCAGGACTTTGCACTTAGATTTACATTTTCCAGAAGTGGCCCCATGGAAGGTATTCTCAATTTCAATTATGGGATTCCCAACACAGGAACAATTGTTGTAGTGCTATAAATAGTGCATTCAAAAATACAGATAAACAGAATCAGTAACTAATTTGTCCAAAATTAATTGAAAATTCATTTGACAGCAAAATAAATTGATTTCAAAATGTTACAGATATACACAGACAACATATAGCAAGATTGAATAACTAACTATTCAGCCAGTTGTAAAACATAAATTGTTCTTGTAGCAAGAGAATTCTATTTCTAAAAGTAATTGTGGAACATTTGGTGATCATGGATCTATCTTCATATCAAAATATATGTTCACCAGTTCAGTGGCCCTTAAATAAACCAATTGTGCCACATCTAAATTCTAGGTATGATATCCATTTCCATATGTGGATCTTTTCTTTAAAATCCAAATAGCTGTTCTTCTGTTGTCCACTTTGCATTTACGTCAACAGAGAGTATTAAGAATACATTAAATTCCTGGTATTTTCTGAGCTTGGTTGCAGATGTTACCAAGCTACAGGAAAACAACCAAATTTAGATCAAGAAGCCAACAGTTCAACACTGAGTCACATATTATTCTCTGCTAAACTGAAATAAAATGTTGCAGCTCCTAATATAATTGCTCTTATTCATTGTTTAGTCTAGCTAGTCGTGCCATCACTGAGGATAGATATTTCATTTGTCTTCCTATGCCCTCTTGTTACAGTCTGGGTTTCTTGTCTGTTTGTTTTATTTTCCCATGTAGTCCAATTTAGCTACTGACTTGCCCAAACTTCAATGATTTGCTAATGATACTGATTTGATAATGATAACAATTTGGTTTATTTTTCAAAGCACAAGAAGGCAAGATAAGAAACAATGGATGGGAACTAATCAAGGAGAGAAACAACCTGGAATTAAGGAGAAACTTCCTAAAAGTGAGGACAATTAACTAGTGGACAGCTTGCCACCAGAAGTTGTGGGTGCTTCATCACTGGAGGTTTTAAAGAAGAGACTGGACAGTCACTTGTTTGAAACGGTATAGGTTCTCCTATACCAAAGTCCCTTCCAGCTCTACTCTGATTGATACATTTTAAACAAGGCACATGGCTAAATCATTTTTAACATTGGGAACTTAGATTTGATGTAGCGTGAGCATCCTTTTTCATAACATAAAGTGGCCTTACCTTTGTTCCATGCTTCTGAGGAACAATACTAGTACATCCTGCATAACATGGAGAAAAATACTGGACTTCATCTGCACCACAGATGGGCAAAAAGTCTGAACGCAAACATCTACAATGGGCATTGCAGGGTGCTGTTAAGTTTAATAACGTACCTGTCCTAAAACAGAGAAATAATATATAGATGAAATAAAAAAATAAACTTTCCATAATAGTGTGTTTTCATTCATTAATAACCACGAACAATTGGAGCTAAATATTTCTAAAGTCACTGCAATGTGCGTGCGAGGCTTTTTAAAAAAATATATCCTTGATTTTGTAAAGAAATGGGAGACTACTGAAGTTCATGGAGATGATTTCTAGGTAGCCCTTGACTTATGATGGCAATTGAGACCGGAATTTTTATTGATAAGCAATGTGGTCTTAAAACATAATGTCACATGACCACAACACTTAGCAATGGCAATACCTACAGTCCATCTTGTCACTGTTAAGTGAGGATCACGAATCATTAAGTGAGCATCTCTCACAATTTCCTACTGGCTTCCAACAAGAAAACTCAGTGGAGAACCCACCAGGAGGTTGCAAGTCTCAGGCAGTTAGCAAAGCAGGCCAGCAAGCAGCTGGTGGCTACTGCAAAGGGATGAATTGGTGGCTGGAAAGGTACGGCACAAGTGAGGAAGGGCTTGGGATAGCTGCTGCTGGGTGGGAGAGGGTGCATAAGGATCTGCAAGTAGCCAGAGAGGCACAAAACAAGCACAGCAAGGCTCGTGGAGGGGCGTAAGAGTATGTGGGTGGCAGGGGAGGCATGGCATGAACATAGTGGAGATTGGAGTGGTTGCTCCTGGGTGGAGGAGAGTGTGTGAGGGTGGACATGTGGCTGGGAAAGTTCGGAGTGAGTGCAGCAAGGTTCAGGGAGAGTGTGTGGATGTGGGAGACATACCTGAGCAACTTGCAACCCTTCCTTTTCCAATAGGAAAGTCAGCAGGGAAGGTCACAAATGGTGATCATATGATCGCTGCAACCGTCATAAGTACAAACCAGTTGCCAAGTGCCCAGATTGTGATCACATGACTGTGGGTATACAGGTAATCCTCAGCTTACAACAGTTCATTTAGTGACCATTCAAAGTTACGACAGCACTGAAAAAAGTGACTTGGGACAATTTTTCACACTTACGACCATTTCAACATCCCCATGGTCACAGTGATCAAAACTCAGATGCTTGGCAACTGGCTATTATTTATGATGGTTGCAGTGTCCCAGTGATTACCTTTTCTGACCTTCGGACAAGCAAAGCCAATGGGGAAGCCAGATTCACTTAGCAATCATGTTACTAAGTTAACAATGGCAGCGATTCAATTTAAATATCTGTAGCAAGAAAGGTTGTGAAATGGAGCAAAATTCACTTAACAAATGTTTTGCTTAGCAACATAAAATTTTGGGGTCAATTTTGGACTACCGGTATTGGGACAGCTTATAAAGACTTTGAGGACTGATTATAACTCCCACCTGTTCAGCTTTGTCGTTACTCCGAATGGATGCTGAAGGAAGGATTATTAACTGAGCACTACCTGTAGTGTTATTGGGAGAATGAATGTGGACTAATTTACAAAACAAGCATGTGAATGAAAAGTGAATTGATTCACAAAAACAATAAGCTCTGATGATGTATAATGAATAGTTGTAGTTGTTTTATTTGTCTTATGTCTTCTACTTTTTCTTATTTTTTTTCCTATGCTTTGCATGATAACCACTTTTCTCATAAAGACAATGTGATGGAAATATATCCATCACATAAAATATAATACTGTTTTCATCAGCATCAATATGAGCAATTTTGATTTTATGTTTATCTTATGTTAGCACTGAGATGTATAAAAATATAAAACATAAAATGACTTCTGAAGAATGGTTGATTTAATTCACCATCTTGTGGCCCTTATATATTTTAACATATACTTTTAATTATATACTTGCCCATTATATGTTTCAGAAACACCAGCAAATGGTTCATTCCCACATTTAGCAAATGCAAACACCATGTTTAATAGCAGCGCCAGCGTACAAGTAGCAATAATAAACTTGATTATAGTTTTGCAATTCATTTGCAGCTTGGAAATTAAGGTACCACTTATGATTTGGCCAATTGCTGCTCCTGGGATTAAGACAAGTCCTAAAAAGAAAATAAAGGAAAACAGTTATCAAAGTAATAATTTCACTTAAAATAAAACAATAAATATGTTCACTACTAAAAAGAGAACTAAACACAGTTATATTGTTGTTATGGTAAACAGTCATTCTTTTACTTTTCTCTCTCTTTGCATGTTTTATTTTTTTATGAATTATGACTAAAAAAGAAATGAGTTTAGAATGCTAATCTGTGAAAAAAAAACATTTTCCTGCAGTTACTGCAGTTACTTATATAGCTGTGTTACACAAACAGACTATATGACTGAGTCAATTAACCCAATTTCAAGATTTATATGACACACTCAGTGGTGGGCTGCTGCCAGTTCGGACTGGTTCGAGTGAACCGGTAGTTCCGACCAGCAGCTGGGCCTGCCCACCCACCCTGGCGCTATCACGTCCTGTATAATTGCCGGTTTTTCGATGCTGCGCATATGCATGGAATGTCACATTTTTCATACATGAAGATCACATGAGTGCGCTCTCACATTTTTGATTCTGGGAAAACAGGTTGTTACAGTATGTGATGCCCATCCCCTTCACTTCATATAATGATGCCAGTTTACTTAACTGGTTGTGTCAGGGGATTACTCATGTTTAAATCAGCTTTCAGGCATAAAATGCCCAAGGTTGTACAACTCTGATCCTCTGTGATCACATCTGTATTTTTTCCATGACTGGCATGTTCTCTTACTCAGTAGCATGTTCCTGATTTTAAGTACAAGAAAGCAGGTGGAAAGAGCAGGTGGAGGCAGTTCCAGGCTCCTTACCTTCCATTCAAGATGGCATCCCAGTAAACCAATTATTAATCAAGGGTCTCAAACAATGTGACTTTGACTATTACCACCAGAAAGAAAGACAAATGGTTCTTCCTGCAGTGTCACCTAAGGCCCCCTCCATTCCCTGGAGCCATCTTTCAAACAGGCATCACAATCAAAAAGGTTCAAGAGCCAGAAAGAATCTGACTGCCTGCATGGAGCACCAACTCTTCTTCCCAATGAAGTGGTAGATTCTCAAACTATAGGTATCCATTTTAAGTGAGATTTCTTTTTTTTTTGTGGGAAATCAATCCAAGTAGAAGCCACAATATATATTGCATCCTAAGAGACACTACCTTTCTATCTGCTGCCTCATATATAGATTTGAGTTTTATGGGGACAATCTGCTAAACAGTTTCTGACACTTTTTTTTTTTAGAAACTGCATCTTTTTCCCAATTTGATTACCATAAATGGAAAGGCAAGCTTGGAAATAAATATTTAAACTAATTCAGAAAATCCTGTTATAACCATAAAGCAAAAACCAGTTCTGAAATTGTTAGGGCCTACTTGAAACATTTTATCCACTGAGGATCCAGGCTTCCTTCTCTCCCCACCCTGAGTCCGGAATGGGACAACTTGCCACAACTAACTCACTGCCACCAACTCATCATGGCTAGCTTGCTGCAGGACAACTTGCCATGGTCAACTCGCTGAAGCACAACTTGCTGGTAGACAATTTAACAATTCTATTTAATTGTTTAAAATAAATAAATAAAAATATGTTAATTTTTTGCCATTCACATTTCATTCTGTCCCTCCTTTTGCATCCTTTCTTCAATGATTCTATTCCACTATTTCTTTGATATTAGTGTAACTCTTCTCTTGCAGCAAGTTGGCCATGGCAAGTTGTCCTGCTGCAAGTTGGCCATGGTGAATTGGCCATGGTGAGTTGCCATAGACCCCCCCACCCTGAATCAGTGCCCCTCAAGGGATAAATAACCTGAAGAACAGTAAATATTGCTTGGATTTCCAAATTATTCTGAATTTATCAAAGAAAACAAAATGTTACCTGATATAAAATTCACAGAATTCAATAGGATATTTTCTAGTAAAACTCTTAAAACCCTAGTCTTTCTTTCCATTGTTTAATTTTCTTTTTTCCAAGTATTAAATCCCATCATTAACAAAATTAAAAGGGTGTTTGTGTAGAATGAATCAAATACATTACCTCCTAAAGTAGCTGAATAGCTAGATGTAAATCCAAACTGATTTTCTATAAATTTGGGCAAGAAAGTTGCAAAACCAGTAGCGACTAAAGCTTCTAATGCAGCTGCTATTACAAGATACATCAACACGGGATTCCTCAGCAGCATCTAGAAACAGAAGTTTAGTTAAGTTCCCCCTACATATTTTAGTTAGATTTCTTAAATCAATGTTACGTTACATACATAGTGCCTGTTTAGATTATTCCACAAAGAAATTGATCTATTTTTTCAGAATAAATTTTTATTATAGCATCAGTTTTGCTATTCAATCTATCATTTTAAAACTGTTAGAAATGTTTATCCCCTTCTCCATCTCTTCAGTGAAAAACAAGAGCACATTAAGAAGAAAAACATGTTCTTCGTGGACTATTTGGACAGAAAGGCTCCAGGTCTACCTATTATAATACTGATTAATCCAATTATTTGAATCTATATCCTTAGTTTCAGCTAGTCAAATTCGGTTTGAGAATTTGAATTCATTTAAACCATTCAAAAACTAATATTTACCCATTTTCATATGACTACCTTGGTTATATTTATGAATAAACTTTAGAAACATTTTGTTCTTTTAAAAAAACCAACAAAAAAGAAACCCTCCTGCTACTCAACTACCCTTTTTGTTGATTTTCCACATATCTGAGCTATTATTTTGGCTTCCTTGATCCTGTCAAGAGATAAAGATGTCAAGATACAAATGAATAATGCCTAATCTTGGCTGTTGCACAAGTTAGCAAAGGGTGGCCAAACAGGTAGAAAAAAGACAGTGTTTCTGAAACATGGCAGTTTAGCCAAAGTTTTTCTTAGCATCCATGACAATAATCCCACACAAATTTATACACATACATATATACAAAGAATTGCATTAGCTCAATATTTTCCTCTTCTTTCTTCCTTTTCTATTTGGTTTTAAAAATCCAGCAAGTTGTGGGCCTTACAGCTATCACAGTCTTGACAAATCTCTTAGAGTCTCAACTGTTTCATCACAAAAGGTGGTTGCTTCAAAACTCAGATATTGAAATGTGTAGAAATCTGGTTCACAGGCCACAAACAAATTGTTGGAGGTTTCTTTTTTATAAATGTACTTTTTATAAATATAGTTTGGCTGGTTTGACACCAATGCATGCATGAACACAGAAAAATGTTGGTCATTTCCTCATCTAGGCACAGCATATGGACTGAGCCAGGATATTACGTGGAGTTACCCCCTTGTAATAACTTAGTAAAATTAAGATATCATTGCCTGTTTTCTTGAACAGAAGCTTTTATGGGCATCAGTTGCAGTAAGAAATCATCATGAGGCACAATTATCCTTGTGCTGATGAAAACAGCCAACGGCTATGATTTCTATCAAGGCTTGCAGGGGCATGGAAGGAAATGAGATGAGACTGTCAAACTCATCCCTTAGCTGGTACTTAATTTTAAAATCATTTAATTTAGTATCTAACCGGCCCTCAAGAAGTGGTGAAAACAAACATTATTAGCTACTGATGAGGTGGCCATAAACTGGAACAGGCAATTAGAGCTGTTGATGTAATCTGCAAAGATATACTGGGTAATAAATGTTATTATTCATGGTTAATACATGTATCCTTTTTATTATGCTTTTTACTTATCTTTTTTTCAAATAATGTGTCTTAGTGATCAAATATCCATTTAAAATCAAAGGATAATTGAATTTTAGAGCTGCAAGAGGTCTTGGGGTGGCATTTAGTTCAGTCTTTTGCTTAAAGCATCATTTACAGTTCAGGAATCTTGCAAAACACTATCCTTAACAGATGGTCTTTATTTAAATGCCTTACAACTTTCTGAGGTAATTTATTCCACTCCAACTAGATCTTCCCATTAGGAACGTGCTGTAATAAAGAGCAACTGTATTCCCAATGCCAACTCCTCTGGCACTTGTCAGAAGCTTTGGCCTCATGTTTTAGTTTGGTTTGGGATCTTTTTTTAAAAAAATTAAAAAATAATTATATCTGCAAGTAAACTCTCAGGTTCTAGCATCATTTTGATTTCCAAACAATACTTAGCAACCTCATATTGGCTCTATAGGCATACTTAGGAAATAAGAATGGATGACTGCAACACCTCAGTGCTTTGTTTGGAAGTGTGACTACTTCCCAGAAAAAAAAACTATAAAGGTTTTGAATTGATAGGGTTTTATCTATGGGGTGACAGATAATGGGGAGCAATCTTGTCAGGTTTGTTTGTTTTGTAGTTAATAAGCATTTTGTGATTGGACATATTTTTGTGGCAGCTGTTTTTATAGCACACATGTTGTTGAAAATCCAAACATCTATCAGCTCAAAAGGCAGGGGTGTTGTGCTTAAACCTTTCAAACAGAAGCAATCTGCACCACCCTCACCCATCAATAATCTGTCCTACAACAGACCTTGCAATTAGGCATTTCTTCTTAACACTTTGCCAAATCTGCTTCCCTATTAGTTCCATTCATTGGTTTTAGAGCTCACTTCTAGAATCATATAAAACAACTCTGTTCCAACTTGTCCATAAAAGGTCTTCAGACATTTGAAGGTCACTGTCATGGTCCCTTAATCTTCTCTATTTAAGTTTCACCAATTCATCATAGATCTCATTGTTTTAATTGGCAATCACTTTTGCCTAAACCTCAGTTAGATATAAAACATGACCGTGGGCTTGAATTATATCCACATATATACAAAACCACGATGAGACTTGAAGCAGCTTAGGACCAGCATGTTCATTTCCTTCTCAAAGCATCTTATACAAATGCAATTCTCCTTCCACTCATTGTTCTTTGGCTATTAAAAATCAATATTCAAATAAGTGATAGTAGCATAGGTGAGGAAATCTACACTACTGAAATTGATGTTTGAATCTGACTTTAATCATTTATTGCTTTGAATGTAAAGTACTGCCTTATCTAACCATTCCAAACATTGAATAATGCTATTACCCTTGTTGCATTTTGTTAATGAGGCCTTGCAAGTATTATTGACACAATGACTCCCAAATGTGGCCAGATTCAAATTAACTACAGATATTGATTTAAATGTGTGGCTTTTGTTACCCAGAGAATCATAAGAAAGTCCTTAATACTCCTCCCAGTATATTCACAGATCTGTTTTCCACTATGATGTGCTTCAGAAATCTTCTCTGCTCGTATTTTGCTTGTACCTAGAAAAAGAAATATTTTACTTTTGACAAAAGGCAATTGTAATTGCAAGAAGTACATCCGTTTTGTGGAAATCAGCTGTAATTTTAAATGTTTGGTCAAGTAACTTTAGTAAGTCTGTCTGCTTGGACACAAATCTGTAAAAATCAAAGCCTCTCTAGGAGTCTCTGGAGGCTGGGGAAAGAAAAAAATGTCACTTCCTGTCCCACCAGGAGTTGGGAAATGGGCCGTTTCAGGCCTCTGGAGGGCCTCCAAGGGAGTGGGGAAGGCTGTTTTTGCCCTCCCCAGATGCATAGAGAGGATCTGGAGCCAGGTGAGAAAGAAAACCAGGCCTTCCTCACCCCCACCCCTCCAGGCCCTTCGGAGGCAAGAAACAGCGTGTTTCCCTACTTCTGGTGGGCCCAGAAGGCCCAAAAATCAGCTGGCTGGCATGCACATGCATGCCAGAGCTAAGCTGGCATGCCCACTGATATGGCTACGTGTGCCACCTGTGGCACGCGTGCCATAGATTCACTATCATGGCCATAAATCATTGAGTTATAATAGCATGTATTCCTACCAGCTGTAATGAAGTAGGATTGGCTAATATTCAAAAATGGATTGAGTTTCCCGCTCCCTGTTCAACTGGTTTTGTCTACTGAAAAGTAGAAATAGGGATTTCGAAACAAAGCTTTGCCTTAAAGAACTTTGATTTTGTACCACAGGAAAATTCTGCCTTAGCTCAGGACATCATGAAGGGACTTCTCGGATCTTTTTGAAATATTGATTCTTGTAATTTATTTTTTCAAACATTGGTTAAAGAATAAGATATATAACGGTGACTCCCGAGGACATGGACAGGATTCTGGGGCGGCTGAATGCCACCACATGTTTACTGGACCCGTGTCCCTCCTGGTTGGTACTGGCCTCCCGGGA
>JANHZT010005099.1:42960-54945 GCA_032468215.1 Stegonotus admiraltiensis
TAACAGAGTTGTCAACGCCTGGAATGCACTACCTGACTCTGTGGTTTCTTCCCCAAATCTCCAAAACTTTAACCTTAGACTGTCTAGTGTAGACCTCACCCCATTCCTAAGAGGTCTGTAAGGGACTTGCATAAGCACACCAGCGTGCCTACCATCTCTGTCCTAATGTTTTTTTTATTCATATCCTTTTCATGTATTTATAATTATGTTTACACTTGTATCTGTCATAAAATACATGCCTGACAAAATAAATAAATAAAATAATTTTCCACAAAGTAGAAAAGAACATCGATGGTTATATCCATAACCGCCTTCATGAAAAATAGGTAGATAACTAGATAGATAGGTAGGTAGATTAAAACACAGAATTATTTCAGTTATCAATATTCCTAAACAGTATGACTATCTATGATACAAAGTGCTGTACCTCATAATTATTTCCTTATCATATAACCTTTAACAGGATTAGCACACTTCCAAATATTCCAAACTTTTAATATTTCAATTTCTATTTGGAAGTTGAAATCATGAAGCTATTAAAATAGTACAAAAGAAATTAGCATTGTATTTCTAATCCTTTAATGTTCACTTGATAGTAGATATTCAACAACTAGTAATTTCCTCTCACTAAAACTTCACATACTGCGTTTCTAATTGTTAAGAAATATTGAAATTAGAAAAAAGCCTATATTGCTTGAAGATTCCTCACTGTCAGTTTAAATATTGACATAATTATTATGAAATGCTGCATTATTACTACTAGCTGTAACTACTTTGGGTTTAGATTATTATTTTTTGTGTATTTCCTATTCTCCTTTCTGTTTAGAACTGGGGTACAGGTTGCAGAAGAGATAATGGCTACTATTTCCTCAGCTTGGGCTGAACAGATTGTAACAAATAGCTTAGGAAACATTCCTTTCTGAAAATGGAGAGTAATATTACTAGATAAAAGAATGAATTTTCTATTTTAATTTCTTTTAAAAAATACCTTCTTTCATGGCTTTTCATATTCCCAATATAAAGGTTGATTTAACATCCAAAATGTAGTTCATACAAAGAAAAAGATTTCATTATAAATGTGGTCAAGGTATAAGCAAAACATTATTACATTTATTTCAAAATATTTAGGGCCATGCAATCCCAAAAGACACAGAGTGGGTTATGAAAATAAGAGCAGATGGGAGCCAATTGCAATTGCCATTCTTTTATAAAAAAAAATAAACCCTATTTATTATGTATAAAATTTATATGTCATGAATAAATTTAATAAATAATAATAATAATAATAAATAATAATAATAAATTTAATAATAAATAAATAAATAAAATGAATTCATCTCCAAACAGAAATGTAAAAAGAAATGAAACAGAAAAAAGCCAAAGGATTACACCAGTTAAAATGCACTAGGGAAAAACAGCACCAAATATTTATTGAAGTTAGAGTTCTATACCGCTTCATAGTGCTTTACAGCCCTCTCTAAGCAGTTTGCAAAGTTACCATATAGCATATTGCATTTTTTAGCATTAGCATATTGCCCCCAACAATCTGGGTCCTCATTTTACCTACCTCGGAAGATGGAATCTCACCTTGAGCCGGTGAGATTCGATCTGCTGATCTGCTGAACTAGCTGTCAGCTGAAGTAGCTGCAGTACTGCACTCTAACCACTGTGCCACCTCAATTCCATCTCTTTGGGACACTGAGCATCAGTAACCAGGGAATCCATTTTAACATAGAGCTTCTCCTCCAGTGAACTTTCCATAATCTGTTCACCATGCTTGAATTTTAAACAGTACTATGGTAGAACATATACAAGTATTAATTGACTGCCTCCAGTTTCCATAATGGTGCATTTTATCTGTTACACATTTGTTTCAAAAAGCTTTTTCAAAACAGTTCACTGTTGGAAGTAAACTGATTAGGATTTTGAGACTTGCAGTCTGAATATATCTGGAGAATATCAGTTTAGATAAACATGATTTAAAAGATTGATAATCTGGCTTTAAGAAATAAGCTTACTAAAGCAATACATAACATTCAATGACTGTAACTTTTATTTGATAACTACAATATTGATCTATTACTAGTTTAGAGATGTCTGCTAATCCCAATTCTGAAAATAACAGATGTTTATTCAGTGCCTAGATTGAATATAGTGTAGTATATATGGGGATGACAAACATCAAGTGATCCATGTGTCAGAAGTAATATTATCTTTTTGGAATAAACAAATCCATGCTTTACTAACTGTCCGCAGTTATTTTTCTATCAACAAATTAACCAGAAAATGATAGTAGATGTTGGAAAAATTAGGATGAACTGCATTGTAATCTCCATGCGATTAGAGAACTACCACAGTAGACAGTAGAGAGCCAAAGTAAAATTTCTCATCTAATCCTGATAATTTGCTTTTTAAATAAATGGTGATGGTGGAGAATTTCAATTCTGATTATTGTAGCTTGAAATGGCGTGTTCTGAATTAGAATTTTGGGAGTGTATACTCCCTATGTATAAAGGTCCACAAAAGACAAAGAAGTAATATCTATATGAGTATTTTAGCATTCTATTTAGCCTAGTAATGTAGAAACTCTAAAATTATCCTCTATGTGAGACTTAGTTTCTGGCGTCCTTTTTCTATTGAAAGATCCATTGTTTTCATTAAATGAAGCCATCATGAACATCTTATTCCAATAAGATGTTCATCTTTGAGTCCTTCGGGAGAAGGGCGGTATATAAATTTAATTTAATAATAAGCAGTAATTGAGATTATTTGATCTACCTGCCATTTTATATTCTTCCTTGTGGCTTGCCCTAGAAAATATATCCTTTTGTAATCTGTTATTAGCTACTATTTTATTTTCTTCTGCCTCTAAGAAGGTTGCCCACGTTACATGTGCATTACATGGACTCCAGATAAACCTATTGCTCCCCGCCCCCAATTATTGACTTCCTTAATGGCTAATGTTTATTTTTCTATGCTTCATTTGTTCATTTGGGAATTGAATTACAATTGTGAAGGAAAGAAACAATCTTTGTAAAAATTTCCCCAGAAGCAATTTTTTTCATGATGATGATATTTACAAGTGAAAAAGAAGTGAAATCAATGCAGCACTTTATTTTGTAAAGTACCTTAAATATAGCTCTGAACACAATTTAAAAATCATAATGGGGCTTTCTTACAAAATCAGACTTCTGGGGAAGCAATGGTACTAAAGACAGTGGAGCTGATGACAATGGTGGAATGTGGATGAATGTGGATGATACTGGCTACAAGAATGATATGGAAAAAGATGTTACACTAGATTTACAAATTAAACTGGCTGATGTCTTAATAATTAAAGGGCATACACAGAGGAGTGACTTGGATAACATTTTGGATGTACAAAAGAAAAGTCTTAATGTTTTGAAGGAACTTCTTAGAAAAGACAAAGATGAAAGAAAAGAAAAGAAAGAAAAATTAAGAACAGGAACACTATTTAAAGGAATTGCAGATCAAGAGTGTTAAAAACAAATGGAAGGAATACAAATTTTATTTATCTGATCAAGATTAAAATATATGTGTTGTTTCTGGTAACACAATGGACAGGATGACAAAGCTTTAAAGTTTTGTTTTTAAACAGCTAAGATATAGCAAGAAGACATCTTGTTTTATTAGAGAAAATGATAAGATACTATGTTACAAGAAAAGGAATATAAAGTTGCATTACAGTTAAAATATATATTATTGCTTATCATTTAAAGGCAGCTGATTTTTATTGTTTAAGATTGAATGATGAGGCATTAAGAATTTGTTTATTTATTTGTTTAAGTTGAGATATGGGAAGAAGAGATATTTTGTTGTAGTATCAGAGTAGGTGATAAAGTTACTGAAATTGTTTGTACTTGTGATGAAGGAGGAATCATTTATGAATGAAGGCAAATATATGAGTCCCAGGATAATGTTGCAGGATCCAATCTGGGTCAGACTCGGTTACCAGGACCAGAGGTTTAGTCTTCCAAGCTTTTAGACTCATGGGGGAGCCCATCCTCAGAGAATTTCTCTCTATCAGAATGTGTGCTTTGGGCTTTTCTATGCATAGTATTTATGTGGTGCCTGGTTGGCTGTGGCTTCTTATTGGTTGTCTGGGGCATTGATGGCTGGCTATTAAGTTGTTGGCTGTTGTTTCCTTATGCTGTCAAATCCTTGCATCCTAAGTACCTGATAAGCTGGTGGTAAATCAGCACTCCTGTTGACATCATTTGTCATTTTTTTCTTTCCTTAAAGTTTTTTTAATTTTCTTTTTTTTTACACTTTTAGTATTATTTTATCTGTGTATCTCCAAACTTTAATAAAAAAATATTATTGTAAACATGGCAAACTCTACAAACCAAAGAAAAACAAAATAAAACCAAGGAGAATGCTTAAAAGCATTGCAGAAAATATGAGATAAAGCTGGGAAGATGGAAATATTGGCTATTATGTAACCTCACTATTTAGCCAATATTATGCAGAATATTTAAAAAAACTGAATTGGAATAAACCATGTCATTGGGCCACAACTTTCCATCTATATAATATGATTGATGATCCTTATTTTAGTCTAACACTTTGGGGAGATCTATAAATAATATCCATCACACTGACACTGAAGATGGTCTAGCAGACATTGTTGTAATATTGGCAATGATGCTTAATGCTATGAAATTCTTAATCTTTCCCAAGAGAACCCCAGCAAGGGTAACCAACTGTGAATCAATAGCTCTAGTCCATTAGATCAATGACAACCAGAGTCTGTCCTGCAGAAGTCTTAATAGTTTTGATGGTCCCTAAAGACTCTCCTTACCATTAACTGATTAATGAATTCATTAACTTCTTTTAGATCAAGAAAGGGTTGGCACTCAGCAGGCAACCTTATATCTTTGCTGGGTTTCTACCCTTTCCTCCATGGACTGGTGAGCCATTAAGAGCTTCAGCTTTATCTGTAGAGCACAAGGACTAGCATTTGGAGTTGATGAGTTATGTAATTGCTTGCTATGATGTGAGTAAGTCTACATTAACTGTTTCCTTTTAAATAAGCAAACACTTTTAGTGGGATAGGTTTCAATGACTAGTGATACCCCAAGTCAGTTATGTATTAAAATGTGGGAATCACACAGAGGTCTACTACAACAACATGAAATATATATTATGTTGTAGAGCAGGACTGTCAAACTCCCAGCCTGCAGGACAGATGCGTCACACACTGGCTACGCCCACGCCTAGTGTAGTGAAGGGGAAAAAAGTCCCAATACATCACGTGATGCCGCCATAATGACGTAGGTTTGACACCGCTGTTGTAGAGTGTTTAGTTAACCTTCACACAACAACAATCAAGTAAAATTGTGCTAAAGACAAATATTTTATATAAAATATACATTTGGTCCCAGCACTTTATTCCATATGACTTTTGAGAAGCCCAGGTGATTACATGCAGCTGTTATTGTCTTCATCATGTTTTGTTCTTAAGTAATATGAGAGGATATCTTTTTTTTTAAAAAAAACTTATTTTCTACTACTTTGTAAGCTTATTATATACGCCTTTAATTTTGACTTTTCTGACTGGTTTAGACTCTTCTTAACCCACTTCCATCTTCTAGGAATCAGGAATTGCCTAAAGTATCACAAGTTTAAGAATGTGATCTTTTAATATGTCTTAAGTGACTTGCCCAGATAGTCTAAATGTACCATAACTAAAAAAAACCAACAACGTAGCAACATTAGCAAACTTACTGAATTAGTGCATATGAACATCTTGTTTCTTTAGAACCTCCACAACTTGATAACGCCTAGATATATTGTCAGTACAGCTCCAAGGTCACATGGATTATCCAGGAAGTGCTGAAAATGCAAAGCAACATTGATGAGAATGCAAGGATTTTTGCTGCATAAAGTAAAGGAAACAAAACAAAAACAGAGAGTAGCTATAATGATATATTTTCAAAAGCAAACTCACATTCTTACATGCTTAAATGGCCTGGTTATTCTTTCTTGGTATTTTTTTTTAAATATTTGCCTTGTTAAACATATCCTACCTTTTCCCAAGCAGTTCAACACAGTTTAAGTGGGCATTTCATTTTACACCAAAATCAGTTATTCTATGAAGTAGGTTGGACTGAAAGAGAGTGTCTGGCCAATAGCCATTAAGATTCTAAAGCTAAGACTTGAATCTTCCCAAGCCTGGTCTAGCATCTTTATTATACCACATCAAATTTCATTAAGAATCTATAGGGGAAACAACTGACATGTTGACATCTACCAAGCTGGCAGTAAAAACAGTCTGCCTTTCTTATCCGTACTCTTGCCTTCTTTGCTGGGAGCTCTTTCATAGGCACGATTTAAAATATTGCCCTGCTTCTGCTCTTTATTTAAGTCTGCTGCCACTGAACCACCATTATACAGACAGCAAGGGAAAAAATGAGGTCTTTGAAAGGTCTAGTTCACCATTATCAAGTCAACACCAGGGACATATATTTGTGTTGGTCTGAATGCTATTCCCCTCACCCTTAAATATTTTCCTGTTTCGCCGTCATTTCTTTCTTCTCTGCACATCGTGGGAGAATAATTACCTCAGGAAGCAGATTCAGGGCAGGGTAGAAGGCAAAGGGGAAGTGAATTGTTAGTGACAGATTATATGTCCTAAGGCTGCTCTGCACTCTTTAAGAAGCAACAAGAAAGAATGTTGTCCTATTGCAGTTTCTTTTTTTTTTCCAAATCATTTTTTATTTTAAAACAAAAAAATAATAATAAAACTTACAAACATCATTCATTCAATCAAGTACAGTCCTATCACAGTTTCTGAAGCAAGACTCAGTTTCCACCTTAGTTGGTTTGTCTACATGGATGGAAAGAGTGAAAAATGCTCTGTTATACTTTGCCCTGTCTGAGAAACCTATTCCTTCACTTGAAGCATATTTCCCCCTAATTGCAAAAGATGACATGGATTGAAAGAAATGAGAAAATTTAATAAATAAAGAAATAAAAGGCACAACAACTATCGTAAAGGGAGAGGCTGAAACTAGAAAAACATGTTTTAAATAGACCAGATGTTTGGTATATCAGCAAAAATGTTCCCTAATTCTCGTTACCATTTTGTTTTTCTTGCTCAGTCCATTTTTTTTTGTCATCCTTTTTTTTTTCAGACTGCAAGAAATGGTGCCACAGTAGTTAGAATGCATGATGCAAATATTACTAGTCCAATTAGGAGAAAAATAATCAAAGAGATTTATCAGTCCATGTACAACTTCACCAAAAGTAATAATATTAGAAATGGATTATGATTGAAAGCAAGCCATCAAACAAAAATCAGATACCAAGTGGGAAAATTAGACTGGAAAATGAATCAACTTCAAGAGAACAGTAACAGCTTAGAAAAGTCAAACAAAAAAACAAAAACTAGAATGGAAAATCAAAACAAGTTGAAAAAACAGTTTTTTTGAAATATTTCTTTATCATTTTTTTAAAAAAATGATAAATAACCCATCATGAAGTGACCCTGTGTGGTGTTCACAAAAATCTCTCTCTCTCTCTCTCTCTCTCCCTCTCTCTCTCTCTCTCTCTCTCACACACACACACACACACACACAGTCATGCACTTCACATAAAATAAACAATTTCAAACAAATCAATGGGGTTTTTTTCAATCCTTTAAACTGAAAACACAAAACTAAAAGAAATATTAAAATTTGGAAAAACATTTGGACCAAATGAAATGACCATATAAATATCTAAAATAGAAAAATGAGCAAAATCTGATCAAATGCAAATAATTTCAATAACAGCCAAAATTATAAAAGAACAAGCTGTTAAATGAAGAAATGGAATAGACCAGGAAAAGACAAACTTTGTGGATTTTGGCTCAAACTTCTCTCCATTTTATATTCTCATTTAGCAAATAATTTCAATTTAATATTGCAGCAAGAATCAATAGATGATTGGGTTGTTACAAGCTGAATTTTCAGTTGATGGAAGACAAAACAAAACACCCATTTTTTCCCAATCACTTGTCTGAATGTATTATTCAAATTATTAGCATGAAACACTGGCAGTAAAATGCCTGACATGAAATTAATTGTATTGTGTAAAGCAAAAATAAAATTTGAAAAATTAAAAAGATAGGTGTTATTTTAAATAATACAATGGAAAAATTTAAAACAATGGTGTGCCAAACTTAGGGAAATCAGTATCAGACATATTTTTTAAAGAAGACAGTCCCCGTAGTTTTTAATATACTCTGATTCCATTGTTTCCATTGATTTTGAATGAAATGTAATTAGCTACAAATTATCCAAGCAAGGAATACAAACCTAATATTTGCTCTGTATGGATGTTTGCATTTCTGTAACTGATTTTGCATATAATTTCAAAATAAACTAGGGGAATACAATTACTTTTACTAAAAGTTTAAATCTTTAGCGATGGCACCAAAATAAAATTTGAATTGGATGCATTTGCAATGAGGGCAATTTTAAAAAATGATTTTTTGATAGAGTTGAATAATGGAATTGTAATAATATTAAAGAACTATTTATAAATATTTCGTTGCTTCAGGAGAATACTGTAATAAATAAAAATAAATAAATTTTACATATCCAGGTGAAAAAGAAAGCCAGCTATGGATATTTAAAGCAATTAAGGAAAGTTTTAAAATCAAAGCTGAATGGCAGCAATCAAATCAAAACTATTAATACTTGGATTATTCCTATAATACACTGTCCCAGCAGTGATTGTTGATCAGGCATGAGCTGAACTAGTTGCTTAAGTTAAAAATTTGAAACCTTGTGATAATGCATCATGCACTACATCCAGGAATCAATATAGATTCTTTGTATTTAGTAAGAAAAATGTATACTCATGGTTTGCTGCAAGCAATCAAGGCATAAAGGTTGCATAAAAGCAAAGAAAGGATGTTAATAAATGTGCACAATAAAGACTTTTTAAATGTGGTAGACTCAAAAGTAGTACAGAAAATTGAACGTTGGAAAGATAAACTTTTGCATGGTCAACACATAATATTCTCATTTTAACTGGAGAATTCACTGATTAATACAGAATACAATCAGGGAACCAACTGAAAAATTTGGTAGAGACCAAGGACAATGGCCAAGGGGCAGGACAGAGCATCGCATGTGTAAAGCTGTATCATTCATATTAAAAAGGACTTTTCGTTTTTATACTTTTCCTATTCCGAAGATTTCCTTATGCTTGCTTTTCAAAGAGCATTAACCTCTTTTTCAGGTTTATGGGGCTATTTTAATGTTTGCTATTTAAAAATGTTTGGAACTGGCACTACCAGTTCCAGCAACTGTACGACAAAATTCAGGGCTTTGGAGGCAAAAACAAAGAAAACCCCATGCCTGCATTTGATTCTTGGATTGCAAGTTGCAGTTCCAGCTTTGAGTAAGGCAACTTGCTTCATTCATTGCCAGCTATGCCTCTGAGCATAATGCAGAAAGAAAAAAAATGCTGCTGACAGTGGAAATAAAGCAATGCTCATAAAGAGGCTTAAGGGTATATTCCTCTGACTAGAGAGCAGTGGGATGTGCCACATTTGATATGACCACATCCAAATTGCTGTCCTTGTGAGCAAGAATATGTATGGCCAAAACAATTTTCATTTCAGGTTATCATATCAGATGAGAAAATATCTAGAGCTAGAGCTTTGGGAATAATCCCTAGAACCAAAGTGATGCATGAGGAATAAACATGTTAAACATTAATGTTTAATGTTTTTATATTTAGTTTTTAAATGCATTGTAAGCCGCCTTGAGTCTTTGGAGAAAGGCAGCATGCATATTGAACAAATCAATCAATCAATAATCAATCAATAAACAAACATAGCTAGCAGACTTCAGATCTTCCAATTCCATTCTGTTCCTTTTTCCTTTTCCCATTCCCCACAGCCACAACTTAAATGCATATTCTTGTCCAGAGAGGAGCAATAATTTCTAAATGTCATTCTCCCATTGCCCCCTCTCCTCTGCTGACCTTATCAAGCATAGGATCGATACACTGAACTCTCTTAGAGTGCAGAGCTGTATCTGAATGCAAAAGAGAAGCAATTAAAATGGAATTTCAAGGATTGGCAATGTGCGGGGCATGGAAATTTCCTCCATTGTGTCCCCCGGGAAGAAAATGAATGATCCAGAAGCAACAGCAACTCTCAAAATTATCATAAACATAATTGGTATTTGATAAAGCAGGAAATGAAACATAATGTCCATTAATCATGGTGACAACTACAGAGCACCACATGTGCCATAGTGCAGATGTGCTTGAATCAGACTACATGCTAATTCACTTCCCGGGCCTCCGGGGAGTTTCCTATCAGCATGAGAAAAGCCCCACTTGGAGTTGTGCCCTGTAAGCCCATGATCTGCCAAGGGCAAGGGTTGTGATATCAGATTTCAAGGCAAATGTGCCCAGTGCTTTCTAATCCTAACAAGTCTCACTGTGGTGTAAAAGATGTATAAAACATTTAACACTCCAGAGAAAAAGATTGTTCACATGATTGGAATTCACTGTGCGCCTCTTGCCATTCCTACCAAAGTATTGCCTCAACCAAAAGCTTCCAATGTTTCTTTCAATGTTGTAAGAATAAACATTCTTTCTGAAGCATTTATGGAACAAAACTTCTGTTTTTATAAACATTTGTCTTAGAATTTTCATAGGCTTTTCTCCTGAAATAACCTCAATGCCAATTCTGTGTGACATCATAATTGCTTGGCCTGTAGCTAGTATGACAGAAATGCACTCTTATGCTTGAAATCATCAGCCAGAGAACTTCAATCAAATGCTTCTCTCACATTTACAAAGCTCTTCTATATTCCCTTGGAGCTTCTGAAACATTTTAGGGCCATATGCTTAGTTTGTTCCTTTAAATACAATACATAGTATCCATCATCATGGAGTCTTCCCACATTTTTGTACTTCCTTTTTTGTTTGCTTTCTATGCTGTGTTCCCAAGACCAACTTTCTTACAAGACAAAGAACCTATAGAAAAAGAGAATGTCAGTATCTTAGACAATTTATTACCACTTTGATCAAAAAGCTTCAGCTCCACTTTTTAAAACAGAAAAGGGAAACATGCTAAAATGTAGGTCTCCCAATACCAGTGGTCAGTGAAGCAGACCAAGACATTATGAGATGTACAGTTATTCTACAAAGCTGTGCTGTTTCTAAACTTTCATCTATAGCTGCACATATGCAGACTTAAAGAGACCGAAATAAACCTTACTTGTGTTCTTCATGATGCATTTCTTCTTTTTAGTTTATGCAACACTATATTGTCTATTATGCATGCAAATACTTGATTTAGATAGATAGATAGATAGATAGATAGATAGATAGATAGATAGATAGACAGATAGATAGATAGATAGATAGATGATAGATGATAGATGATAGATGATAGACAGACAGACAGACAGACATAATTATGACTCAATTTAAGCATTAGATATTTTGCTTCATGGAAACCTATGCTCATTTCCTTGTGGATATAGCGGTTCCCTCAGTTTGGATCATGAGGTCAGACTCATGATCCAAACTCACACCTGGGGTCCTGAAAATGCAGAGAGCATTGTACATGTTAAATGTTGTGATGGGTTCTTTTTTCCCCCTTGTTTTTTGTAATTTAAAATTTTCATATTTTACTATAATTTTATTAACTTTTTCCTGCTTTAAGTATTGTTACACACCCAGAGTCACATATTTTGAGATGGGAAGCTGTAAACATGCATACATTATCAAAGCAGTCAGGTTACCAGATGTGAGCAGTAAAAATCCAGGTGATATTTGGATGGCAGTAAAGTATCTGAGTTGTTGTCTGCATCTCTTTCCTGAAATTCCTTTGCCACCATCTAATGATATGGAAGCCTTAATGGTGATACATTCTTTTATTATTATTATTATTATTATTTATTTGATTTATATACCGCCCTTCTCCCGAAGGACTCAGGGCGGTGAACA
>JANHZT010005100.1:40533-57526 GCA_032468215.1 Stegonotus admiraltiensis
ACAGCTTTGCTGTCTTAGGAATTCTGGGAGTTGAAGTCCACAGGGTGTCAAAGAGCCAAGTTTGCCTACCACTGTACTAAACTGTAGTGAAGGAATTTGGAGAACACCAAGAAGAAAATCACCTGGAGCTCTATGTTTCAGAGCTAAGAGTGGCTGAAAGATTGCCCCCCCCACCATCTTCTTTTGTTACTCATCTGCCAGTAGTCCTCAGATACTCTCACGAGGCTAGCAACTGTTTCTAGCTCACTTCTGAGAAGTGTAAGAAAGCTGGTAGCTTCTGTCCCTTTGGCCACCTCTGTTGCCACATTCACTCAAAGATATTTTCAATGAAGAAGGACCTGCGGCTGCTATTTCAAGGGGTGGAGACCTGGACGCAGCATGTTGGCAAGTACTCCTCTTTTGCCAAAGGAACACCTGCTTGAAGGTTAGCATGGACAATTTTGCTAGGAGCTCACCACACAATCCTCTGTCCGACCTTAAAGCATTGTATAATGGGAAGGTTGATATGTCATGACTGGGGTAGCCCTCTATTTTCTAATAATGTTTCTGAGACCAGCACTGTATGTTTCATGATGTCACATATTTCCCTTTGGCTTATTCTGAATGCTTCTCTGACCCTGCTTGAGGCAGCAGCAATATTTCTTTGTGAGATCTCCCCCTCGCTGTCTTCTCTTCCACCAGAAAGCTTCTCACCTTCACAGAGAACTCTCCTTCGGAACATCTTTTACTTCCTCCAAAGATTGTTCTCCACCCTGACCCACTCCTTTCAGAAAACAATCAAGTAAGGTATAAATACTTCCCCACCATTAATATCCAATCATATCTGCAGCTCAGAATCTTCACTTATTTCTTTTCAACGTCCTGTGAAAATGCAGCAAGTTATTATATACTTCTGAGCACTGAATGTGGATTAGCTAGCAATAGAACAAACTGTTCTGCAAATCTAATTAAGTTACTTTGTTTTCCTTAGGAAACCCTTAGATCCCAATTATTAAAATCTAGAAACTCTTGAAAGATCTCTTAAAGGGAGAGGGACTGACTAGGTTTTTTCTTTTTATTGAAATGGGTAAATCTGGGTGGTAGAATGATGTGGCTAAAATCCTTTTATTAAATAATTAGCTCAGAGTGATATCTAGCTAAGGATTCTATGACTATGTTATTTTTGTCTCCCAATGGCAAAGCTCAGCTTGCATAACAACAGTGTTTTGTCAATGTGATTGCATGCTGAAGTTCAATTTGCGCATGGGCTTATAAATGGTCATTAAATTACAATCACCAGTTAGTAAACAACTCCCTACAAAAAAAAAATAATATAAAGTGCTCAAGTTAAAAAGTTCATGAAGGTGTCCACAGCTGACAAGAAGGAGCAAATTATGATGAAAAGGACTTTGCACTGTAATGTAGCTACTCACTTAGTTTATGTCTTTGTGTCTGATGCCATAATGCAAATATAAGAGGCCAGATTTATGTTGTGGTGTGTGATGATGCTTTTCATTATTGCTGCTTGTACTGGATCCTCCAATCAAATGGGAGGTGAACCAAGGTCTTATCAGTCCTGGTCTAGCATTCAAACTATCATTTTATAAGCATCCTCCTCCTCCTCCCCCCCCCAAAGGCAAAACCTTCTTTGAGTTGGGATCAAATGAAAACTTTTTGGGTAACAATATACAAAAGTGGTTCTCCATTGTCTCCTTTGGAGCTGCTTTTTCATCTTCCTAGTCTAGACTACCATCCTGAGAGTTCCTAGTGATCTTCCATACAAATGCTAATCAGGATCAAGCCTCCTTATTTTTAAGAGATCAGTTAAGACAGGGGTCTCCAAGGGATCTCCAGCTGGCTGGGGAATTCTGGGAGTTGAAGTCCACCAGGCTTAAAGTTGCCAACGTTGGAGACCACTGAGCTAAGAGATAATAGTTTTAAAGTTAATTAAATTTATTTTTGGTTGTTTCCTATCTAAGATTGTTTTTTTATCCTAAATTTTCTGCTAGCTTTCTTGAACAATAGAGTGTATTTGGTACTTAGATCTTGTGGCTCTAGGACAGGGGTGTCAAACTCATGGCCCGCAGCCCAGAAGCATCACGCGCTGGCCATGCCTACCCCCCCCCGGTTTAGCAAAGGGGGGAAATGTCACAATATGTCACATAATGACAATGTGATGCCACAAGTTTGACACCCCTGCTCTAGGAGTTTTTATCCTGTTTAATTCATTTAAAACAAGTTACTCAAAATTATCACTTTTGTGAAATAAAGGTGGTAGATTTTTACTTTTAATTTTGACTGTAGTTCTCATGCTTTAACTTTAACTTTAACTTTAACTTTAACTTTAACTTTAACTTTAACTTTAACTTTAACTTTAACTTTAACTTTATTTATATACCGCCCTTCTCCTGAAGGACTCAGGGCGGTGTACAGCCAAGGTAAAATACAGAAAATACAAAAGAAAATACAAATGCTATGCTTCTCAAAGCCAACCATCCATCTCTTAACTGTCTTACACCTAAAATGTCAAATGCCCTCATCTTCATTACTAGTTCTGTTGACCTTTCATCTAGTGGCATGTTTTTGTTACCAATGGATGCCAATAAAGCATTCTTCATAAAAGCTGTTTGCAAATACTATCATCAGTAGAGAAAAATCTAATATATTTCTGGGGAACCACAGGTCCTCAAAATCATAAAGACTTCTCTTGGTAGAGAAGCAGACCAAAGGTTTCTTCTTGGTTGAATGACTGTTCTTCCTAGTTCTAAAGAGTGTATCTAGGTTATAGGTCATGAAGTGCTAATGATTTACAACAGTGGTGGGATTCAAAAATTTTTACTACCGGTTCTGTGGGCGTGGCTTGGTGGGTGTGGCATGGCTTGGTGGGTGCAGCAGGGGAAGGATACTGTAAAATCTCCATTCCCACCCCACTCCAAGGAAAGGATACTGTAAAATCTCCATTCCCTCCCCACTCCAGGGGAAGATTACTGCAAAATCCCCATTTCCTCCTGATCAGCTGGGACTTGGGAAACAGCCTTTAGCGCTGGTCTTGATTTTGCATGCCAAGTCTGTAGCCTTACCTGATAGAGAAAATCTGTATGAAGGACAAATATGAGTTAACAGGCAGCTTAAAAATATCTCTTCATCATATCAAAATATCATTTTCAATGGGAATCATACAGTCTATCAGCAAAAGCAATTCAGTAGGTGAAAGCCGAGCTAAATAATACCGATTCTACTTTCTAATTCATAAAATTCTTGCTTTTATGCAGAACAATTACCTTTCAGTAAAATTCCCTTCCTTAAGCACAAAATCTATCGGAGGTATTTCAAGTAGTTTACCATTGTAAGGTGCAAAATAAAGTATTTTCCCCCTAAAACAAGTTCTCCTTTCATCAGCCAAAAAAAGGATTTGAAATCATTAATCTAATTCATCCCCCTTTTCCATTGCAAGGGATTCATAAAAAGATTGTGGAATAGGGATGGACAAAAAGAAGCTCATTGATAACACCTGTACCATTTTGTCATTGAAGTGATATAGCTCCCCATTATATCCTTGTAGTGGGAATAAAGGTATTATGGAAATTATCTGTAATCTGCTAAATGTGTAGAAAAGTTTTTGAAGTTATTCCAGGCATCTCTTCCTAAATTATGTCCAAGCTTCAATCAGGACAGAGCTATAGCATTGAAATTATGGGAAACAAGGTCTTTACAGAGTAACTTTACAATACTTGTAATTTAGGATACTTTGAAGAACTATTAATACCTAAAATACTATGGGTTTTGTAATGTCAGATAAACTCAATATTATGTGTTAAAAAATAAAGGATCGCTAAACTTCTTCATAGAATCTAAAGGTACAGTTTCAAAGCTATGCCAGGTAACTGATTTTAATTAATCTACCAAAAGATTAAAAGAAATTTGGGGTCTAAATTTAGAGACTATATTATTCTCTATGGCAGCCATTGCTAAATATCTAGATAATATTTCAATGGATAAATGGCATAACTTTTGATCTATAGCATTGCTTGAGAGCCTTTTTAATAAAATTAACTGCTTGAAATTGCAAAGTACCAACTATGCTATTTTATCCTATGTGGAATAATGAGATTTTACTGTTATACAAGTGTTAAGCTTAGTATAATAATATGTAGCAGAAAGTAATGAAAGTTAAACTCTATCAACATCATGTAAATTTATTTTATAAACTTGGGAAAAATAGGACAGTTCTGCTTAATTGAAATGTTCACTTATTGATAGCTTGTCATTAAAATGTTTAATTAATCATCAAAAACCAACTAATCAATAATATAGTGGCACAAACTACAGGTAGATGTAGAGTAGTGGTGAAATCCAAATTCTTTTACTACCAGTTCTGTGGGCATGGCTTGGTGGCCGTGGTGTGACTTGGTGGCCGTGGCTTGGTGGGTATGGCAGGGGGAAGATACTGCAAAATCCCCATTCCCTCCCCACTTCTGGGGGAAGGATATTGCAAAATCTCCATTCCCACCTCACTCCAGGGGAAGGATACTGCAAAATCTGCATTCCCACCCCACTCCAGGGAAAGGATACTGCAAAATCCTCATTCCCACCTCACTCCAGGGGAAGGATACTGCAAAATCTGCATTCCCACCCCACTCCAGGGGAAAGATACTGTAAAATCTCTATTCCCACCCCACTCCAGGGGAAGGATACTGCAAAATCCCCATTCCCACCTTACTCCAGGGGACGGATACTGCAAAATCCTCATTCCCACCCCATTCTGGGGCCAGCTAGAGGTGGTATTTGCCAGTTCTCTGAACTACTCAAAATTTCTGCTACTGGTTCTCCAGAACCTGTCAGAACCTGCTGGATTTCTCCCCTGACTTAGAGGCATTTTACAGTAGAACTTCCTGCATAAATATTTGTTTGTGTAATGCACTGTCAGTAATCAAAAGCTTCCTATTCCTTTCCCTGTGCCCAAATCAGCCTTGCAATTTCTAAAAATATTTTTCCTTGTGAAAAAAAACCTGTTCCTCCCCCCCCCCCTACCCATTATTCAGAGGTACTTGAGAATCTTTTGCAATCATCTGGGGGTGATTTGAGATGACGAGGGCTAAGGTGTCTAACTCCACTTATATGTTCGAGTATGTGAAGAAAAAGCTCTGCAGAATGATTTCCTTGCAACTTTTTCTGTGGGTGTTTAATTGGAGCAGGGGAATATAGAGAGAATATAGGCTACTGGAGAAAGGTTATATAAAAGGGTGTATCCATGCTTATGCCTTCACTTGTTTCATCCCTTCATGTCAATTGAGGTGTTTCCAGATTTCTATCTTTTCCTCTACTTTGGCCACAGTAATGGCCAGCTATTCTGTCCATAATGTGATTGAAAAATGGCATTTGTCAGGTGCAAGAAATTGGGAGCCAGGGTTAGGTGAATACAAGTGTATTCCATTCTACCCCAAATAAGAATCTGAACTATCTAATGGTCAAGACAAATTGATGGTAGATAAGGGTCAGCGAAATTCAAGGAGGGCTGAACTTAGATCTCTTGGTGAGAAGGGACTCAGCTGATGATGCACTTGATCTCTCCCTCAGGTTCAGCCTAGTTAATTCTTACACCATTCCATCATTCACTGCTAAGACTATTAAGGTGCTTTCATGGCAGGCACATTAGTGCCTAATATGAGATGGTCTGCAAAGACAAAGAGGACCAGCGTTGAGGTATGTGCAGTGGTGGGTAAAATGGACTGGAGGAAAATGTCTAGGGCAGTGATGGCTAAACTTTTTGCCATCGCGTTCCAAAAACGGGAGCGGGGGGGGTGTCACGCAAATGTGTGTCCACACCCATAATTCAATGCCCCCACACACCCGCAGCCCCACTGCTTTTGGCACATGATGGCATGGTGGGCCCAATAGGCCCATTTCTCGCCCTCCCCAGGCTCCAGAGGCTTTCATGGAGCCTGGGGAGGATGAAATGAGCCTCCCCAGGAGGGCCCCGGAGGTCATCCAGAGGCCGGAAAAGCCAGTTTCCCAATTTCCAATGGGCCCGGAAGGCCTGAAAATCAGCTGGCATGCTGGAGCTTAGCTAGGGCAATGCTCTCATGCCCACCGATATGGCTCTGCTACTACAGGTTCACCATCACGGGTCTAGGGCATAACAAAGCTCACCAGGTTGAGGGGATTATCTTGCTTGCCCAGCACGGAGGTGAAAGTACAGCTTTTCATGCAGAGTCAGAACATTTGGGGGGAGTTCCTCTTCCCAATGTCATCTATTCCTGCTTCCCCAAAATGGTATGTGGCCTATCCACATGCCAGGAGAAGCAGGAAGTGGGCCAGGACATTAATCCATGTCCATAGGCCACTCTAACTTCATACCATTCTTTCCCCTTGAAAATAAAGAAGAAAAAAATTCTCCTCCATCAGTATAAGATCAGATATGAAAATAAGATTTTTTTTAAAATAAAAACAATGGAATAGAATGTTGCCATTGGTTCAGCATTTGGTGAGTTTTATTTTAAAACAGTTAAAGCTTACACCTCATACAAGCACCCTTTCTTACATTTCTGTTAGTGTGGTTAGGTTAGAATGCAATTTGTTGTCTTGGTGACAGTAACAATGCTGTATACTTTTTCACTGATTTAAATGTGCGAGTTACATAAAATACTGCATACTTCTACTGAAAGTATATTATGGTGTGATTCTTTTATTGTCTGGTATTTGTATAATATAATAACTGTACAGCCACTAGTAAAATCACAACTGAAGCAGGCTATTCCAACAATATTGTACAGAAATACTGTATATTTTCAGGCAATTCTTGAAAAGCTGAGTATTGTTTCTTCAAGCTGCAAAATACATTTTTTCTTTTTCCTTTCTGAAAAATACTTATGGGAGTATTATTTACATATTCAAAAGATGATCAGAAAAAATCATGGAAAATAAGGCTCTTTTTGGTTGTTAGCCATGCTTATAATACTTTACCATCAAGATTGGGGGAAATAAGCCACTCAGTATCATGAGAAAACAAGTGGAAGATAATTTTCACACGTCCTTCTAAAGAGCAACTTAGATGATTAAGAAAAGAATCTAAAATTACCATTTCATGCTGCTGCTTGGTCTCCAATCTTCTGCAGATGACAATTGAAGTAATTCTTAGCCTTACTGAGTTAAGAGATTACTTTTATATAGGTTTACACTGTATGTGATACATATGAATTAGTTCTATCAAATCAAATCAAATCAAATCAAATCAATAAATTTGCTTCCATAACTTCTCTTGGCATTTGATGCTTTTCCAATTTGTTAGTATTATAGTTGAGCAAAACAATGAATCACAACTTCAGCTCATAATAAGAGCAAGGGAAGCTTCACTGTTTAGATATCAGTGTGGTGTAAAGTTTACAGATGATCTTAAAAGCAGAGATTCCTGGTGTTGGCAGACATTTCAAGTTAGGACTTAAATTTGATAAGGGTAGCAATTCAAAGAACTGAGTGGCAGTGACATATGCAAAAGAACATAATCAATTGTCTGATAATTACATCACTGTACATCTTGAGAAAAGATGTACTGCAATTTAAATTTATTTATGAGACATTGTGAACTGCAATTCTAAAACATTTCAAGCTAATATTTGTGATTAGGGAAACTGCCTAGGGACATTGCACTATAATGAAACATCCAGATAAAGTAATAAGTTTCCTTTCATTCTCTATATCAATATCTAGCATGTGAATTATTTTATACTTTAATGGCACATCTGGGCAAAGACCAATATTTATTTTTATTGAACAAATATATCATAGGAGACTGAAGTTACAAAAGGGAATTATTGCAAATGGGCTGGTAAATGTGGTAAAGAAATCAGTTTATTGAAGCACCTTCCAAAATTTGAACAATAAAAGTTTCAATGCCATATTCATAAATACCAAATATAGTAAATATAAACTACTGTTTCTTGGCTTATTATGTTTCTTCCTCTATCAAATAATCATTAATTAGCCCAAAATAATATTCTTGTTTGTGTTTTAACTTCAGTCAATATATCACAATTGGCTTTAAAATACTGACATTTGCAATAAAGATAATTAGGTACTCAACTACCAATTGTTATAAGTTTTAGCTTAGCATGAATGGAAGAAGAAAGACTATGCTAAGCTTCATTAAATAGAATTGGCGTTTAAATTAAATGTATATTTGAAGGCTCCTTTTGAGCAAGAGGTATGCAAAATGACATGAGCAATCTAACAAGTTTGATAAGATCAGCAAAGCCCCTTGAACTCAATCAGATTTCCTTCTGGATACTTATATAAGCATCCTTATTAAAGTAGATAGCAGGCTAATTCAAGGAGCACAAAGTTTTAGAATATTCTTTCTGTTGTGCTATATAAATGAAGGCTGTGTGAATTGGCCCTCATCCTTGGAAAATGTGATGTTAAGGGTATATTCAACTTGAATTTGAAATTCAGGTTCCACATTGGAAGGCAGGATCAGCAGAGGAGTGTAACATTTCATGAGTGTAAGAAAGAGTAAAGATAAGTTTTATCTTTATCTTCATCATGTTCACTGACCCCCAAATATTTATTATATGAAAATAATGTAATAAATTCTACTTCAATTAATACTACTACACTACTAGTACTACTACTAATATAATGTAATAAAAACATGAACTAATTGCTGGCAAGGAAAAGCATTACAAGTAGGGGTGAGAATCAGCCTATTCAGACCAGTTTGGGTGAACTGGTAGCTCTGGCAATCAGATGGGCCCATCTGCCCACCCCTGCTCTATACTGACCTTTATTTCCTTTGTTTGAAGCCCAGCTGATCGGCGTGGTAGAGCGGATTGCCGTGCCTCAGTTGTTTTACTCACTGGGGCTGCAGTAGAAGGTAAGTTTTAGAGCTGAATTCAAACACACGTGTGTGGCACGCGTGCGCTCAGCGAACCGGTTGTTACACCAGTTGAATCCCACCACTGATTACAAGGTCAATTTCTGCAAAAGATTATGGCATAAGTAGATAAAGATAAAACCTGGCAATAACTTAAAACTAGAACATTAGAAAAAAAGAAATGAAAGAGTTGATTTTGCCTGGTCAAGAGCAAACAATTTGAACTAATGCAATAAAGGCCAGAATTGGGGGAAAAAAAATCAAATGATTCAAAGTGCAGATTGTGCAAACAAGCAGAAGAAACAGTAGCTCATGCAAGATTACCTAAACTGTTATAAACAACAAAATAACAGAGTTGGAAGGGATCTTGGAGATCTGCTAGTTCAACTCCCTGCTGAAGCAGGAGACCCTATACCATTTCAGACAAATGGCTGTCCAATCTCTTAAAAATCTCCAGTGATGGAGCACGCACAATTTTTGGAGGCAAGTTGTTCCACTGATTAATTATTCTGTCAGGAAATTTCTCCTTAGTTCTAGGTTGGATTGATTAGTTTCCATCCATTGTTTCTTTTGCTGTTCTTGTATTGTGCTATGCCTCAGTGTTGACTTTCTTTCCCTTAAAACATATCTTATGATGGCCAATGAAGGGTGGATAGTTAAGATCATTTCAAGTCATTGATACTTCATTTTGAATTTTCCATTTAGGAGTTTGCAAATTGTAAAATTGGTATGTATTTTTAAAGTCAGATGTGGTTGAGCTTTCAACCTGAACAGCCCCACCTGACAGAAAAATCATTCATTACATGACAGGTGTCAAACTCTGTCATGGGCCGGATTGTGACATATTGTGATGGTTGTTGCCTTTGCAGAGCCAGGGTGGACGTGGTCTGTGTGTGACGTATCTGGCCTGTGGGCCGCCAGTTTGACAGGCTTGCATTATATGCTTGAATATATTGAATGACCTTGGAGGTCTTCTAGTCCAACCCCTTGTACAAGCAGAAGACACTATATCATTTCAGACAAATGGCTGTCCAGTTTTTTTAAAAAAAAAACCTCCCATGATGGAGCACCCACAACTTCTGATGGGAAACTATTCCACTAGTTTATTGCTCACAGTTGACAAAATGACTCATTGAAACATCTGTAAAAATTACCATGTGCCAGTAATAAAAAAAAAATGTTAGGAACGTAGAGTTGAAAAAGTAGTCAAAAATCAACAGGTTAAAATATTGTGGGTATTCGGAATATTAATTTATAATGTTTTAGCACATAATATCTCAGATTTAACTGTGGTTGAAAAAAGTGTGGATAATTGATGTGGCAATATCAGGGGATAGTAGAATAGAAGATACAGAATTGGAGAAGATCACAAAGTATCACAGTCTGAAAATCTTAGTCCCAGTGGTTACTGGCATACTGGGTATCCATCTGTTAATTATAAAGGCCATACTGCTTGTTTCTGCACGTATACTACATTGATACATTATGACATTGGGGAGGGGGAACACAATGCAAATGAAAGCCAACACTAGCTGAAGAATTGCCAGCTGTGATTCCATCTTGTTATATAAATAATATCAAGTCCCATTGACTTTGGGTTCAATCAGTTCTGACCATTTTAGAGAAACCTAGCTTAATAGCTGAGAACTGAGAAGATGAATGAAGCCCCAAATAACATTAGTTTTATTGACCCCAAAGAGGTTTGATAGGCAAAGAAATTAATGAGATAACTGATAACTGGTGATTCATGTCAGTTTTAGATAGTCCATTACTTCACTTAAGAGTGAGCCGAGGTGGCACAGTGGTTAGAGTGCAGTACTGCAGCTACTTCAGCTGACTGCTAGTTCAGCAGATCAGCAGATAGAATCTCACCCGCTCAAGGTTGACTCAGCCTTCCATCCTTCCAAGGTAGGTAAAATGAGGACCCATTGGCCAGGGATTGTCTCAATTAGGAATTAAACAGCTCACATTCGATAGGATTCTTAGGCTAACAGCTGTGTTTGACATTTGGTCCATGAGCTAATGAGATGGGACATCTTCCAAGTTTAGGATATAAATATTCAGCCTGTTTCACGATGAAGGAAGATGCATAGGCAGTGCAATCATCAATACATTAACACATTGGCACTGGATATGGCAAATTGGTCATTCCACAATTTGAATCTAACCCTGCTTCAGAAAGAAATTCAATGATGCCTCTCATATGTAAGTCTTCATCACACAATATCACCACAAGCATCTTGACAGACAGAAGTTTATTATAAGAATAATGATGCCTTGGGATACAAACACCTGGAGTAGATTAAGTTGTTTAGAGGGGTTGACAAATAAAATAAGAGTCTGCAGCAATATTTTTTTTAAAAAAAGCCATTTTTTAAAATTTGGGCTGTCAGCTTATTTTCCACAGAATATCTTTTAAAAAAATCTATGGAGATTTGGTTGTAATTGCCATATTTGTGGATGGTGTGTGTGTGTGTGTGTGTGTGTGATTTTTGGACAGTCTCACTCTTTCAGGTCAATTCATGTCATGAGGAAAAAGAAGAAGAAAGTTGTACTGGTGTGTTTGTCACCCTGAGTTGCATATGGGGAAAAAAGAGGGATAAAGATCTGGAAAAAAAGGCAAAAAGGAAATAAGCCTTTTATTGCCCAAGTAGATATGAACAAAGAATGTGATTTGTATTTTTACAAGCCTGGGGGAAAAGAATGGAACTCTTGCGGACTCTGTTTAACCTGTGGGCTCTGCATACCCATTGCTAATATGAAACCATGTGATGAGTATAAGAAAAGAAAAAAATAATGGTAGGGCATAAAACCCCTAGAGTTAAATTTGTTTCTGTTCTTAAAGCAAATTGAAAAGTACCATTCCACCCAGAAGACGTAGAATGGAATTTGAGGGAGTGAGGAAATTCTGTTAGCTGCTGCTGAAACTATACAAGGTATTAATCAAATAACACTGAAGTGAAAAATGGAGAAGAGGGTTATGTGATTATAATTACATCTTGACTTTATGCTTTACTTCCCCTATCTTCCATGGATAATTCTTACAGGGAAATGTATAGCAAGTGAAGAGAAGATAGTTCATTCTTCTCTCAAAATTGCCCTTTCAAACTTGCTTGCCATGATTTCCCCCCTTTTTAATAACTATCTCTTTTTAGCTAAAAAAAAAAGGGTTAAACAGTTAGAAAATAAATATGTGGTAAGGATATTATTAAGCTGAACATGACTCCTTTAGTATGGGGTATAGTATTTACTTAAATACTAGCAATTTTACAAAATAGATCATTTTAAGTAGATTAGTTTGATTTAAGTAATTTAAGTAGATTAGTTGGACTACATTTTCAGTGCAATGTAATCAATGTAGTTTAATGAAGAGAAGGACTAGGGGAGACATGATAGCAGGGTTCCAATATCTCAGGGGCTGCCACAAAGAAGAGGGAGTCAAGCTATTCTCCAAAGCACCTGAGGGTAGGACAAGAAGCAATGGGTGGAAACTAATCAAGGAGAGAAGCAACATAGAACTAAGGAGAAATTTCCTGACAGTTTGAACAATTAATCAGTGGAGCAACTTGCCTCCAGAAATTGTGAATGCTCCAACACTGGACGTTTTTAAGAAGATATTGGACAACCATTTGTCTGAATTGGTGTAGGGTTTCCTGCCTAAGCAGGGGGTTGGACTAGAAGACCTCCAAAGTCCCTTCCAATTCTGTTATTCTGTTAATTATGTTCGCTGAAAAGTGAGCCTTATTACAGGATAGTCCTCAACTTGCAACAGTTCATTCAGTGACCATTCAAAGTTATAATGGCACTAAAAAAAGTGACTTATGACCATTTTTCATGCTTATGACCATTGCAGCATCCCCATGGTCACGTGATTAAGATTCAGATGCTTGGGATCAGGGTCCTGGGATCATGTGATCCCCTTTTGTGACCTTCTGCTGAGCAAAGTCAATGGGGAAGCTAGATTCATTTAACAACTGTGTTACTAACTTAACAACTGTAGTGATTTACTGAACAAATGTGGTGAGAAAAGACATAAAATGGGGCAAAACTCACATAACAAATATCTCACTTAGCAACATAAATTTTGGGCTGAATTGTGGTTGTAAGTTGAAGTCTACCTCTATTTTGGTTTGTCACACAGTCGGCCAGATGGTCAGACTGGATTTGGCATTTTTGTCCACCTGGGATAGGCAGAGGTGGATATTTGATGTTGTTACAGATATCATCCAATCCATAGGATGTAAGCTGTTCCAAGTGAAGCTGCTTTTTTGGAAGTGACTGATGGTGAATTTGTCAATGCTGCTGATGTTCAAGTGGTGCTTCTGTTGTTTTGGGATTTCATCCAAGGTGCCTATTACTATTTGCTTCCCTTTGCCAATAGTTCTTTTTCTATTTGCCGGTCTTTGTATTTAGTTATCTTCTCCAGTTCTTTCTCTTTTACTCTGCTATCTCCAGCTACTGTCATGTCCATCATCCAGACTTTTTTGTTTTCCTTATCGACAATTGTTACATCTGGGATGTTACGTGACAGGTGCCTGTCTATTTGAATTCTAAGTCCCAGAGCACTTTAGCTCCTTCAGATTCTGCCACTTTCTTTATTTTATGGTCCACATTAAAGCATACTCTTGCAATGGATTATACTCATATTCATGACTTGTAGGGAATGTACAGTTTTTAGTTCACTTGTTTATGAAATATTTTTAAAGAATATTCTAGGGATCAAGAGTAAAAACTAAATCTACAGTGGCAATCAAGAAAGATGGCTGAGGTGTGAAACAAAAATGCATACCTCCAATTTCCCACAAACTTAATCACTGAAAAAATAATTATTGGTTTTCTTCCCTTTCTTTCTTCCCATCCTCCAGCCCCTGAGTTCCTAAAAATATAAAAGTCAATTTCTACATTCTATGTGTGTTTTTATTATTTTGTTTCAAGGTTATCTCTTAGCACAGCATCTATATAATAAAGTACTATTTGAACATTACATTTCCATATATTCTTTATTTAGCAGAAGAACCAGAAGCTGAAAATTCTAGTTAGCTGAAAGAAGCCCCCATCTCCAGAAAAAATATGCTTTTTGTGTCTGCTATATGCAACATTATTTTAGGTGTGCCAATTTAGAAACAATCACTTGGGGTTTACTGATTGTAAATCAAGCTTTTGTCTAGCGGCCAGGTCTAATCTCTAAATATAATTTTGGAAATTAGATGTATGGCTGGAACAGGCTGGGCAATGATCCAGACCTAATAAAATATTTTGTCATGCAACAAACCAATTCAGTGGAAGATCTGAAATCTCAGACATCTTTGTCTCAGTGTTGATAGATTCATGCTTTGACATTGTTATGCCTCTCCTGTTTCAATCTAAAGGGCAAAGTCAATAGTGAAAAGAAAAATGAAACCATTCAAGGGAATTTAGTAGGAAACTGGGGCATCTGGGGAGAAATATCTGCTAACAAAAAATATAATTAGCAAATTAATAGCTTACTTGACCCCAATAGCTGGGAGAGAGGATATGACAAGAGTTACAATATGCTCCTCATATAGAAAAAAGCAAGGCATTCAGTTTAAAATGAAGCAAAACAGCTACCATGGAAATGATTAGAAACTGATGAGAAGGATTAAGCTCAAGTTTGATCATAAAGTCACCAGTGAGATTTACTAAAGGGAGGTAGGAAGATTTGAAATACAGATGTTCGAGCAACTATGTAGGAAGATGATGCTTTCCCAAATTCTCCAGAGCTCCAGCAGTGGAAAGCACAAAATGGAAGATTTCCACAATGGCCAAGTCAGAAGAAAATGGACTCAGCTGGCCAAGGAGGACAGGGACACAATGTCAGTTGGAAAATACCCAGATCCCACACACAAATACCTTACAAGTGCCCACGAGCGAATCGGTAGCAGCTGAAATTGAAACCCACTACTGATATATGCATATATTACTGTGACATAGATAATTGAAGAAAATATAAAAGCTTATCAATTCCAGCCATGTTCATTGATACATGTGTGGGCTGAAACAATATATGAGGCATACTAGAAACACGCTTTCCACTGTTTATTTCCATTGCTCATTTATTGCAGAATCCAATCTAAGTCAGTCACAGGGACCAAAGATTTATTCTTCCAAGCTTTTAGGTTCAATCTGTAGCCATCCTCAGGGAACTTCTCTCTCCCCAGAATGTGTCCACTGGGCTGTTCTATGTGTTGTATTTATATGGTGCCTGTTTGTGTGTGGCTTTTAGTTGTTCATTAGGGTGTTGATGGCCAGCTATTAAGTCCTAAGGACATGGTAAGCAGGTGGTAAATCAGCACTCCTATTGACTAACAAAGGGCGGTTTCCCAGGATTCAGTCATTTCTCTGGCTATTTTTGTCCCTGTTTGGCCAACAAATGTAGTAGCTGCAAAACTGAATGCCTGTCTTTGTTCATTGCAATGTAAGGCTACCAATGAGTTTGGTTTCCTCGTCTGTTTGCTCATGTTCTTGCAGTCTGGTGGTTCTCTCCTTCCTGTATGTCCTATATAATCACAGGACAATCCATGCAGGGAATCCAGTAAATTATATTAGAAGTTTCTTCCATCTTCAAATGATCTTTGTAGTGCATGATTTGTCCTCATATGGTAGCCCCTGGGCAATGGGCAATGCCTACTAGCAGATCTTGGAAGTTGTGTTCATTTGTTGTTGATGCTATTTTAAAATTGTTTGTGACAGACAGAGAATGGTCTACTTATGCCTTCCAAATTACTAGCACCAAACCAATTTATTCACATAAGCATCCTTTAAGGGTTAAAGCAATTACATTCTTCTTTGCTTCTTTCTCCTTTTCTCCCAAAGGGTGAGGTCACATTAGAAAGCTCACAAAATAATTAATATGCTTTGTTTTTTAAAGAAAGAGGATAGGCCACCCAAAATGAAGACATCTTCAGTTTAGTGTCAATTATGATAAACTATTTATACTGATATCTATCTATGTAGTGGTCTATGAAAGAAAATAAATTATAATATCATGTTTACTTTTTTAAAAAAAAGTTGGAATATAACAGGGTCTTAGTTCTAAAAATAAGTTTTTGTTCTTGTAGCTACTTCAGAAAGAGCCTGAAACTTGGCCACAGAGTCATATGCAAATTATTTTGGCCTGTCATTCACACTAGACAATATCAATTGCATGTCTATTTCTGGCACAAGAAATAGTCTGGCACTCTATTTTTATTGCTCTTCAGTGACATGGTATATTTGATTTATTGTACTGGTGTAGGCTGGAAGAGAAGGGAAGCAAATAAATTTTACAAACTTCTATTTAATATAATTTGAACATGTGTCAATACAGTAGATGTTGATATTTTTCTTTTTGCTACTTTGTCATTGGGACTATATAAGCTTCTGTGGCTGCATAGCTTTCTAAAAATATTTTGCGTGACTTCATCAGTATTTGACCTTGCAGAGGTCATTCTGCTTATTTTAGATTTTGGAATAATTGGACTAATCGTCTGTAATAATTAAGTGAGCCATGAGGCCCGACTAATTATTTGAAAATTGTTTTAGATTTTGCTATAAGAATTTGACTCATTAGCAGTGAAAATTGTGCTAGGTAAATGTAACATTTAATTAACAGAGATATATTAAACAACTGAAAAACCAGCAACTGAAGGCCACTGATGTATAGGTTCTTCAGAGTGCCTTAGGATGAAATGAACCTTCTAGATAATTCCTGAGACAATGTAATGAAAATTATGTAGTCAAGGATTATTTAATGTTATGTTCATTATGAGGGTCATTTTTGGGTGCCAACCAAAAAGCAAGTAAAAAGCTATTACAAAGTGGTTTTCAGTGATGGAATTCAAATATTTTTCCTCGGGGGTGAAATGTAAAATTTATTGCTACCAGTTTTGTGGGTGTGGCTTGGTGGGGGGAGTTTAATGTGACTGGGTGAGCATGGCCAACTTTTTTTTAAAAAAATTTTCAAAGCATTTTTCTAATGCTTTGAAAAGTCTCTGCCAATCAGGCAACACAGCTGGGAGTTGCCAGAGACTTTTCAAGACATTTTTTTTACCACCTCTTCGGCCAAGAAGTTGCAGAAAAAAAATGCTTTGAAAAGCCTCTGATGATCCCAGCTGAGCCGCGCGATCATCAGAGGCTTTTTTTTTT